>VMKM01000130.1:492500-589147 GCA_008360985.2 Macquaria ambigua
AAGTAATGAAGAAACAAGGGTGGCAGTCTATCCAGTCCCTTCATGTCAGTGGAAAGCTTAAAAACATCCTTCCACCAGTGACAGTTCAGGAAGCTAAAGTCAACTTGGCTTTTTCCCTTGGATGGCAGTGGAAGGGTCTTAAAAGATTAATGAGTATAGCTTTGCTGTCTTGTCATGCTTAGCCATGCATTGATAGAAACTTCATTAATCTCATCTATTTCAGGTTCTGAACATCTGAAACACCAATGTCATGGTTTCTGGAGCAAAAATACCTAAGAACTTGCGTGGTGGAATTTACTGGAAAATACTTTTACACCCATTTTAAAGGATAGGTTCACAGTTTTTCAAGTCTATCTTAGACATGACTCATCTTTTCTGACAATATCACAGTCTTCATTGTGTCAGTTCCTGGGCCCTGCTTCAAAACGACTGCTTACACACAAGAGACAGGAAGAAAAATCCCCCAAAAGACAGAAATCCCAAATAAAATGTGTGTATTGCTAATGAACAATGTATTGCAGCCCATTTTTCTTGGACTCATTTTTGTGCCTAACTGCATCACACAGACATTTGAAAGTTTCATTGCATATTTCTAGTTGCTTACATCTATAGTGGACTAATGTGACACACTGTTTTAACAGGAACACAGGAAGAGCCTGAGAGCAAAAAAGACAGACAATGAGGCAGCAGTGGATTTGGCAGAGCAGCAAGAAAAAAGCAACACCAACATTTTATATATATATATATATATATATATATATATATATATATATATAAAAAGGATACTTCTGCCCCATTGACAAAAAAAAAGATCACAAGACTCCTACGGTCTGGCTGGTGTTCTCAGAACATACACTCCGGCAGTTGAATCCGAACCACTCACAAAAAAATAGAAAAGGCATAAGAAAAGGTGACAAGGTGCATGGAAACAAAACAAGGGCAACTCTCTGAAAACCTCTGAAGTGATGCGAGTGGAGTCAGGAGGGAATAGCCCTATTTGTCCTAGCAAATAGAGCAATGACAGACACCTAAACTGAAGAGTCTTCTCAATCACTGAGCACAGCAATGCAATAAAGCTACATGTTGAACAGCTTCTACTCCTGGGGAAAAAAACACATCTTATGGCACAGTAGTGCTCAAGTACTGTTTGCAGAAAATAGAAACCTCTATATAATGCAACCCAATACAATGGCCCTGCAATACATCCCACTGTCATAACATTTGGTGTTAAATCGACTTTTATAATCATGAAAAACAGGACATTTTCCAATATAATGCAACACAATATACCAGTACCACAGACCAAGACTCAAAAATGAAGCCCTATTTGGAAATGTACATTATGGTATCACCTGGATTTCTAATACTGCAGGGCGTTATCTGTGGATGTCATTTCAAATATATTTTGCTTACTTATTAGCACACTAAACACTTACATCAAACACCAAACCTATCAAGGTACAGCATGACTAGCCATATGATTATCCAATGGCTTATTGCATTCTGCTATACAAACATGCCTAGATTCAGCAGCTGCATATTTTTTCAAGCTTCTTCACCTTCCCTGCAGCGCCAACACTTTGTTTTCCTTTTAACTCAGCTGAAAAATTAACAACCGAGAGGAAAAAAATTAGAAATTCTCTCAACATTTCAGAGAATTGGAGAAGCAGCAGGGCAGAGAAAAGGAGGTAGTTGTGCAGTCTTAAAATTCTTCTCTCATACCGTCTCTATTCCATCAAACAGACTTTGGTGCATCTAAAATGCCACAACGGGTCTGGTGGATGGATTAAAATGTGGAAATGTGAGTATGTTCATCATAATAATGAATACGGCCATTTTTAATGCACCAAAAATACAAAAATGAGCCATAATCTATTCAGTGGAGGTACTCCATTTTCTTTTTCGTCCATTCATAGAGTTCCAGCAAGAAGGAAGCGATCACTTATCGGACCATTTCAAACATCTGTGCCCCATGTGTCTGACAAATGTTGTTTGCTCTGCCCATTCTGATGAAAATTGGCACTTCCCTAATTAATACTCTGGCTTAACCAACGGAATGGATAGTTGCAGACAGTGTACTATTCACAGACTCAACAGTTACTCCTTTAAATGCTGGATATCACACATGTAATTCTGATTTAAAAATGGACTATCGTGGAAACTGTAGGTTTTAATTAAACTGTTGGAAACTGGAAAAAAAATGGTTATTTTGAGAAGGTTCTATAAGCGAAAGAAAAACAGGAGTTACAGTATTTAAATATGGCAATATTTATGACAGGATATGAGCTTCAGCAAAAACCCCATGAAAACCTGCAAAATGGTAAACACGAAATGTGAAAACAACCAGGGTGTCATGAAGTATATGCTGACAGATATGTGAATAGCATGAAGCTTCTGTGTTTAGTGATTATGGCTCACTCTATCCAGGACAAACTATCCATGATCTCCAGATAGGCTAATTGCTCCAATCACAGCTAATAACCTTAGCAGGCTGTACGCTATAATGAGTCTGTAATTACACTTTATAATCAAAGAGCACTTTAAGGTCAAGAAGGGCTGGGGAATTTATGAGTATCTAAAATTTAATTTCAAAAACCCAAACCCAAGTTTCAACGAGCACCACAAGTGGCTAAGCCAAACAAGCTTCATAACATGTTTGCGTGTGGGTGGCGCAGACAATCTGTCAACATGAAGACTACCAAATGCTTAATCAACCTGAAGGACGCTGTAAGAATGATCACGACCCAGCAGTAAACCAAAAGGACAACTACAGCCAGAATAAAACAAATTTGTTAAGAAAGTTTGCATTCTTTTTTTTTTTTTTTTTTTTTTTTTTTAGAAATGGCTACAATACACTGAACTGTGTCATCACTGCAGATATGTGGAATTATTCAGCATAGGTAGACTAAGCAGGGGATGTGTACCCAAGTACCCAGTGTGTACCTAAGAAGTGTCAGCATAATTTTGCCTGGACTCAAATGAGTAGAGAGGCATAGCTTTGCATACAAAAGGGCTTAATCTGTCGCTATCTAAACAGGGATGCACGATTAATTGCAGATCCTTCCACAATTATATACTGTAGGTCAGCAATATTGAAGTATATATATATATATATATATATATTTTTTTTTAAATTCCCCTGACTGTCCTGGTGTGGTACACCTTCCATTACGTGTGGCCAATTATTACAACCTCTGAATTCACAATATGCAACTATGTGAGCAGAGCAAAGGTATAAGGGAAGGAGCTTCGGAGGGAATGAGTGGAAGAAACCATGCGCCTCAGTGAAAAAGCAAACCAACAAAGTGTGAAAAAGATGGAACTGGCAAAGAGCTCTGACCTGACACACTGATAGGGTCAGGATTCAGAATGGTCTACTTAGATAGGAGTTTTGGGAATGTCTGCTGTAGACTGGATACAGATTCGTTTTTCCAATCCAGTCTTTAAACCTGCAATAGCAGATTTTTTGGCCAAATGATCTCTTAGGGCTCGACAGTAATAGATTTGTCCAGTTGCCCTGCGGATGTTTTTCAAGGCAAGCAGCATCATTATTAATTTTACACGTCACACTTTTTATTTTGGGGTTCTGACAGGTCTTTTCTTACTCTACACCGTGTTCTGACATCTAGACAGGAGCACGGTGAATCTGATGTGATGCATCTGATGAGGAAGGTCAATCAAGTTTCTGCAATGCATCAGGTTTTATTGTTTTATTTTTGTCAGACATAATGACATCTACTGACTGGTTAAATGTGTGGTAAAACTCTACCCAACTACATCCCATTTCACCTTTGAGAAGGCAAATGTGTGTGCTTGTGTTGGTGTGTGTGTGTGAGATGAGCACAGACATGACAGTTTCACCTGACTGAACTCACTTGATGCTCTGCCAACCAGACTGCCTGTGCCTTCCCTCCGGCCTTTCAATGAAAATAAATGATCCCTGGGCGGCTATTGCATTTTGTACAAAATGGCCACAAGTCAAGAACTTAATGTCCATTCCAAAGGGCAGGTAAATTAAAAGCTCCACCATGATTCTCTAAAGGTTTGAATTTTTCCAGCAGCTGAGCGCATGTGTCTCAGGTTTACCTGGGACTGCTGCATTGTGTGTGCATGTGAAAATGGACACATGAATATCAAAACCATGACACAATACTGGCCTCATTCAAAAACACTGGCAGATGTTGCGCTGCGGAAGGGGGCACTCAATATTATGAGGTTTTCAAGCAAACAATTAAGCAAGCTCATTTAAAATGTTTGATGAAAATGATCATATGTCGTTTCACATCACTGTGATCAGTGACTATCTAGCCAGCAATTTAGAGAGCATACTAATCAATCACTTATGTCTTCATTTAAGAGCAGGGTGTTTCAGTTTAGCTACTTTTTAGCTGATGTGGGACAGCCCCAAAAGACACATATCCTGTACATGTACCCACATAATGTGTGCTATTTCTTTAAGGAAGTGCTGTTATCTGTACATTATGTGTGGATTTGTGCTCTAACTGTAGTTGCACTTTAGAGAACAATCATACAGTAAATTGGCTAAGAAGATATGCTGGCATATCATCCCTGACTGAGTCCAATTAACACATAAATCGCACTGTGATATATCTGGTGAGACCCTCGAGTATAATTCCACTGTTTTATGCATTTCTAACCATGAAAAATGTCTTTTTTGTCAGTGGAAGTTCAAAGTCAAAGTAAATGAAAATCCTCCAGCGCAAACCCAGCTCTTATTCAGTTTGATGTCAGCTGTCAAGTCAACTATGTTCTGATTATTTGAGAATAGATTAACTGTTCAGTTGATCGAACAAATTAATCTAGGTTGGTAATGAAGTAGGTTTCAAAGACACTTATGTAAACTAATAGGCCATTTACCTCAGAGACTGCAAATCTCCTCTCATAGCAGTAGCACAGGGGATTCAGCAGCAGCAGCAGGAGGATTTGACAGTCACATGAGACATGTGAAGCATCTACAGTCGCAAAAATCTTTTAACCCGACTTTCAAAGCTTTCATTTTACCTATAGCTGTACAGTCTGTATGGAGTTTAATCTGGTCACACTGGCTTTAACTACAGTCTTAACACTTGCAACATTAGAGACATTTCTAAAAACTAGGTGGCTTTGAGTAAAGTCAGCATGTTTAGAGGAGGTTGTACTTTTAAAAATGGTGCATTTCTTTCAAACAAACAAAATATAGATCAGTAGAATCAAGGGACAGCAGCAGATAAATCACTTTTAGACTCTGATGTGCCAAAGCAAAATATGAAGGTCAAAATGTGCAAGATGTGATTTCTTTTTTAGTTGGAGGGATTGATTTTCTAGCATTTTGCCTTAATAAGATTGTTGACAAAGAGTGACAGGGAACATGGGGAGGGAGAAAAGGGGTATGCCAAAGGTCCCTGACTGCAATCGAACAGACTCTGCCGCAGTTAAGGCTGCTGGCTCACCATGACGCCTCCAAGAGGTGATTACCAAAGACAGCAGTCACACATATTAAGTGCTTAGTACTGAACAACTGTAAAACCAGGGATGCCATTCATTTCAAGGACTTTTTTGTGCAATGAAAGACAAACTCAATGACGTCTTAGTGAGCTGAAGATTATTCCATGGGCCATACTGGCAGTGAACCTTAACCATTCCATGGTAGCATGAAATCTGCACCACACAGGCAGTTCACCAGTCTATTTATAGATTAGGGTGGTTTCAAAGCAGGCACGCACATTGTGTAAACAAATCTTAATTCTTTATACATCATGTACGTCAGATATTCCAAAACTCTCTCTCCTGTGTCCTCCATCATTCTGCTGCTTTGGATACATATACAAAGATTACCCTAGCAGCATACCAAGTTAAAAATGTCTCTAAAGCCAAACAGACAGAGGCACCACTAGGGCCTATAAAGAGTGACTTCTCCCTGACCACAGAGTAACCTATAATTGGGGGCCCAATATCAGCCTGCCTAAAAACACAGCTTACAATATACATGTTCAAAATAGTAAGTGGTCTGGTGGGGCAGAGCCACACTGGGCAGAGTAAGGTGGAGCCTCGAGGCTTAAATATGCTTCACTTGCCAGCGTGTGCACACAATCTCCTATGAAGACACATAAGCGCCATCCGCAGCCACTTAAGTACACTTGAGGCAGACTCGTCCTTGTGCTTTCATTGACAGAGTTGTCATAGTCCACAAAGGGACATGCTGACATACTGATGTGAAGATCATCTTCTTGCTTTTAGACAATGTCAAGTGTTGAAAATAAACTAAATGCATACAGTCCCTGACTGGGTCTTGACTAATGCTGTAGCAGGAGGAGATATCAGCACTTGCCAATAATAAACAGTAGTTATGTCACTCTTAACACATTAAAACAGCATGACTTATTTCAAAAAATGTAAAGTTTTAAAATAATCAGCCACTAAGCCAAAATGAAACTGGTGAAAAAAAAAGATGATCTATCAAGATTAAATATCCTGAGATGTAATATAATTGAGTATACCACACAGAAATGTACAGCACATAGCTGGGCTATGACTATTTATAGGCTATATGTGTTGCTACAGAAATACTAGAGGGTATTTAAATAAGTGATATAAACGCATACAGAACTACAGAAAAATATTTCTCCACAGATAAGAGGTCTATGACAATCAAAAATATTTACCAGTAGGAAATACATTTTTTGCACCTATGGTCCCACTTTGGTGTGCTGCTTAATTTTTCTGTTTCACACACAAAGACCCCAAACAAATCACCAACATCAGTCAACATATCTGCAGACCGGAGATTGAAGATTGACAGTTCACTGTTAGCAACTTAATCCACTAAACTATGTACTACAACATATTTTTGACCAATCGATTACAGATCCTATGCCATAGTGTTAGCAATGAAGCTAAAATAACTGGAAGGTTGCCTGCCTGTGTATTCTACAGACTGTCTGGATAACTCTGGGTGGGGAAGTGAAAACCCAGTGCTTGCTCCTCAATTGCTACAACCACTAAGGTGCCCTTGAGCAAGGCCCTTAACCCCCCAACTGCTCCAGAGCTGCTCTGCAGCCTATAGATAAGATGGTGGTTGAACTGGACAGCTTCCAGGTTTTGAATGTGTGTGCGCGTGTGTGTGTGTGTGTGTGTGTGTGTGTGTGTGTGTGTGTGTAAAGCAGGGTGTTCCAGCTAAACTACTCTGGTTAAATAAAGATTAAAACCATAATTATCAAGTCAATAGTGCTAATAGCAAAGCATTCATCATGTCATTTTGTACAGAGCATACCACCATGACACCATTTAGTCAAGACTTCCGTAACATTTACTTAAAGTAAGCAGACATATTTTGTACATTTAGAATTAGCCATGTTGCAGATGTCACCTGTTTCACTGAGGACATTTAAAGGAAAATGTGCAAAACCAGAGGTTAGAGCCTAGCTTTCTCATGCTGT
Organism: Macquaria ambigua; assembly: GCA_008360985.2. Classification (NCBI taxonomy): domain Eukaryota; kingdom Metazoa; phylum Chordata; class Actinopteri; order Centrarchiformes; family Percichthyidae; genus Macquaria; species Macquaria ambigua. The sequence goes on from VMKM01000130.1 coordinate 499,937, forward strand.
GATGCAGTAATGTTCAAAATAAACATTTCTGTAAAACTAGCAAAATTAAGCTCTTATGCTCATAAGTAAAGCTGCATGATAACTGGAGACTGCATAAATCCAATTTTGTAAAAATCCATCCAAGTAAGCCTTGTTAGCCTATGAATTTACCTTTAGGCTACCAGCTAGCCATGAAAACTGTGTTGTTTTTTTCAAGATTTTGGTTCTCACTCTCTGAATGCCAAAGCCGTGTTACTGTTCAAAAGTCAAACAAGACACTTGTCCGTTTCAGCAGAGCTCAGGAAAAGGGGTAAAGAGAGAGGATGGCGAGAGGCTGCGAGAAGCACTTCCATTCTACCCTTCCCCCCTCCTGAACAGTAGCGGATGACAATAGCTTCTAAACCAGGGCACGCCAGACATCCTGACAAAGGCAGGCTCCTCCCAAGCTGCTGAGTCCCTGTTCCCAAATAAACAGAGCCACAGGGAGAGAGCAAGAGTCGGGGATGTGGTGCTTGCCATGTCCAGACTAGCGGCAAAATGAGTCCTTCTGCCCAAGAGCAGAGCATTCTGCCAGCGAACCATAAAATGCATGCTGGACAAGGCAAATCTCTTGACACACTACAAGGCTCAATCGCATTCTGCCTAATTAAGGCTGCAACAAAAAAATGATCACATTATCACATTAATTTACAAAAAAATAAAATAAAATCTAAAACTAAAAAGCATACAAATTACTCTCCATATACATTGACACATTAGTATAATGTGAATGCTATTTAGTTCTTACTCACATGTAGGCAGGCGAAAGGGGTGAGGACCTGGATGTCTTAAGAACTGGCACTGGGAATTTCCAGCTGACAGGAGAACCGCTTTTCCATTTTAACGGCATGTTGTTGTCACCAGAATGGTGCTACAGCAATAGCAAAGACCATTTCCATGAAAAGGTTTCCAATGCAGTCTTCCATCCCACTCTGCCCACACCATTTAAGGGGGAGGGAGAGCAGCAGCGGCAGCAGCAGCAGCTACAGAAATACACTGGTAGAGGCAGTGCAGGCTACAGTCAGGGTTGTGACTTTAGCAGCAGCACTGAGAAGCCAATAGATTGCATCCACAACGACTATTTGCCCTGCTGCATTCACGGTTGTCTCGTGGTAGGAGGGGGTAGAAGCCCTGCCTTCCCATCACCCTTTCAGGGTTTGTGAATAGCCCAGTAGCTAAGCAACAGTGCCACCTTGTTAAAAGAGTTATGATTACAGTTCTGGGTTTATGGAAAGAATCAGAAGGGAGATAAAGCAGTAGGAGAAAGAGAAAAAACTATTATGGATTCATACAACTCAATTACTTTGAACCAAATTTATTTGCTATCCTCTAGGGTTTAATATATGATTTTGTGGAAGTCAAAATTAGATTTCAGGCAGAGGTAATGCTAAAATAAAATCTACAAGATAAAACTGGAAGTCTAACTATCCAATGATGCCCAGTTATTCCTTTTGTGATAAAGTGTGGGTTTTAAGTTTATCAATTATGTTTCAGAAAACAGTAGGAGCAGTACAGACATTGTTTTTCAAGCGAGTGCAGTACTGAAATGCTACAGATTTAAAATTTGTATTCATCTTTCCACCATATGTTTTCTCACCATGGTATTCCAAGTTTTAAGACTTGGAGAGCCAGGAAGGAGAATTAACTGATAATTCTGGAAACATGCTCACAAATTCCTCTTCTTGATATATAGGCTTTTCACACATCATTTTTGGACACGGCTGTGTTGTGTGCTTTGGTTAAACAAAACAGACAGTAGTATAAATGAGCATTATTCTGGAGTATTCGTGGGTGCAACCAGCCATAGGCAGCCCTAGTGCATTCAATGTAAAGCAATAAAGGTGGACCAACACAGTTCAGCAAACACCTGACATAGGCTACTTAATGTCTACTGCAAACTGATACAAAGTGCATATACCAATTTCACAAACTCCACAGTTTTAAGCTATTCATTTTTATAGAACTAAATTGTCAGTCATCCATACACAGCACAATGTGCCAAAAGTTGGGTGAGCGGCTCTATGGAAGCCAGGTATTTTGTTTTGTTTTGGCCTGTCATTAGGCCCTGCAGTGGGTATCAGGCTGTGCCGTCATAAATGTGCTGGGCCCTCTACACTCTCTAGCCCTGACCTAACTTACCTTTAAGCTGCCTTTAAATCCCACTCTCACCTAAGCAAAGAGCAGATACTCTGCGGCTTGACCCAGCCTTATGCCTTATCTGCTTAGGCTAAACTACAGTGGCGGCCAACTGGCTTGAATGGCAATGCCATGGCACGCTCATTGTCCAACCACCATCACTGTATGTCTGGTTCCACTAGACTTACCAACAGGCACTAGTTAGCAACCCCACTGGAAAAAAATGGCCTGGATTATGTCCATTGACCTGTCTTACCAAGGAAAAGGGCATCAATATGAATTCATGTGTGAGTGTAAGAGTGCAGGCAAGTCTGGTGGGCACCCTCTCAATAACTGGTGTTTCGTTGAGTTGGTCCCACAGCACTGAGAAGGCTCAACAGTGTGTTCCAGTGTCCCAGAACCAGAACCACCCCCCTCTTTACCTGCACCCACTCACTCAACACAGCCCTCTGTAGAAAGTTATATTCATGTCTACAACATCACTTGCTACCATTATCAGCTAACAGCATTTGAACTAACGACAACCAGCTAACAACATGTCAGATTAACTAGCCTGTAGCTATCACAGCATGCTGCTCAACGCGCCAAGCAACAACCAAACAACTACCATTCTAAGCTAACTTGCATGCTAACAGCAAGCCAACCAGCATGCTGCCTGAGCCACCAACAATAAACCAAACAACAAACCCCATTTATGTATTTTTATAGAACTAAATTTAGTATGTTCTGAGTCAGAATCTTCTTTGCAAGATCCCACTCAGTATAATTCATTGTGCAAGCCACTCAAAGCTTTGCTGTGATGGTGTCAGTAACCTTCACACAGTTAAGCCTTTACTGAGCTTAATAAACTGTGCAGGGCAGGGCAATAGATTTTGAGCATAAATTCAAAAAAAGTATCTGATCTTCACAAATAGGAGCGTCAGTGATTAGTGACAAATCCATTGACAGAACACCAATAAATGTCTTTTATTAAGCATCGGATTATCCCCATCTTCTGCGTCTAACTAACACTTCCTGCTGCTGATTCACAGTAAAAACCTTCCAGCCATGCAGAGGTATAATCAACTTTCCAATTGTTAAAAATTATTTTTTTGGTCATTTATTGCCTTTACTTGGTAGCTGAAAGTAGTAGTATGTGTAGGTGAAAGTAGGTCAAAGAAAACTAGGGGTGACATGCAACAAAAGTGCCAGACGCTCACAGGGGATGTTGCGATTCATGGTCGGCACCTTAAGGGCTGGGTTATCCTGGAAAAGAATGAGTTCATTCATACGACATATTGTACGACTACATCGGAGGGCAAAAGTGTTTAAAGGGTGTCAAGCCGGCTGTCATTGGGAGGGACAAGCTGCAATAATCATCTAAACATGGGAATAAAGGCGCACATTTTCAGACAGTCCCTTCTGGAAGGTTTTCACAGTGGTGTGCTCAGTTGTTCTTTTCGGTTGTGCAAAAAGTGACAGAAATGGAAAAACAAAAGAGCTTGAAAAAAGTTCAAACAATGCATACTTTCTCACCTCAGCACAGCTGGCCAATCACTACATGAAGTGGGTGTGAATGTCAGATTGTCGGTTTTGGAAAACCACCAAAAGTGTCAGACACAGCCCCCCAAATTCTGACACTGGAAATTCTGTAAGGAAAGGACCCCCTGACAAGCACTTCTGATGGAGTATACTGGCACTTTAACCCCTTGACCACTAGGGTGCCCCATCAACTCTCCAATTAAAACCCCTTGTGTAAAAATCTGTGTAAAACCCATTAAACTGGGTTTTAGCAGATGAGAGGGTGCAGCGCTGTACCTAATGTGGAAACCAGAAAAGGAAAGAAAATTCTTATCTCACTGAAAACAGACATTGTCATGCCTATCGTCTTGCCCCACGTTTATCAAATCAATTAGATTTGTTGGATTATTGTGCAAGAGATTAAGAAACAGCCACTTCTGATGTAATTCATAATTCTATATAAATCAAATATACAAAGTCATCTTAGGTAAAAGTTAAGCTTTAAACTATATAAAAGCATCTAGCAGTCGGTGTACAACACCCTGTCTGCCCCAACCATCCACATGGTGTAAAGAGTGTACATAAAAAGACCATCCACACTCAACAAGATACATGCAAGTCCAGCAGGATGCTCAACAGCTTCTTTCCACAAGCTGTAAGACTGTTAAACAATCTCCATCACCTTCCACTCCCTAGCACAATATAATTTATCTGATTTTAGATTTCTTACCTGTCCATTTTAATGTGCTGCTATTTTATTATATTTAATTCTTATACATCCATTTTTATAATTTAAGTTGTCAATGTTTGTTGAATGTTTGATTTTATTTTATTTTATTGCACTAGTTGAGGAACAGTTTTTCGTTTCTCTGGGTATGTAAATACTCGGGAAATGACAAATAAAGAAATCTTGAATCTTGAGTTCCAGTGGATTCAGTATGCTGTATATGTGTACAAGTGCAATGGCCAGTCTGTAGGGGATATTTCTGCATATGACATACCTCTCCTCCAAAACCAACCCCACCCAAACCATAACACGGTGGCTGCAGTACTGTTGATCACTTAACCACCAACTTTAAACCAGACAGTTTTCTCTCCTATAGCAACCAGCTGATTATTATTATTAGGCTAAATAACTACCTTATGCTGTTGTTTGTATAACTTTCAAAAGCACAGAGTTGGTTTACAAGGCCCCTGGGGAAGCTACATTCTTTACATCTTGGTCATGACCCTGTCCCCGTCTTCTTCTACCGCCTGCAGCTCCATCCTCATAACAACCTTGTCATCACACTTGCCTCTGGCCTCGACCATACTCCCTCCCAGTTTACACTGTAAATGGCAGAATGACCTTGCCTCTACAGCAAGGGCGGCAGTCATGCCGTCTCTTCTGTCAAAGAGCTCAGCGCTACACCTGTTACCCTCAGTTCTACTATATTACTCTCCTCCCGAAATCGCAACCCCCTGTAAAGACGCCTATTTCAAATACTGCCTGTAGTAGCACTACAATAATCCTGCACCTTTCCATTGTAAAGATGTTCATTTTAAAGGAATGTAGGGAACTCTAACCCTGTTAATAACAATGGTTATATGTTGTATATGACTCAACAAATAATGCAAGAGCAATACACTGAGGGAAAACTGATGCCATGATTCATTTAAACTAGCCAACAGGTTATGCTAGTATCTGTTATTGATAGCTTATGCTGTGGATAGACAGTCTGCACTCTGCCTCCGCCTGCATTAATTACAGTACTTTACACTGAAAATTGTGTTCCATAACTGCCCATCCAGGTGGTGTAGTGTCTCATCCACCTCCACACAGTCACAATTCTGTTCACGAGTAAAGGAGAATCTTTTGCCAACAGATTGGATCAAACACACAGATACTCATGCAAGCGCCTTTCCCTAGTATTTCAACGTAATCTAATTCCAACATACATCCGTATGCAACCATTTGGTACTGCCCGCAGTAAGGTCAGTAAATATGACATCTGATCTTTTATATCTACACTCATAATGTTCAACTAAAAGGCTTTAACTGGCTAGCACCTGTGTCTTGAACTACATGGCAAAATACTATTATAATACAATACAATACAATATAATAATTTCGCAAAAACCCAAAGCTGTTTATTAGAGCTGAAATGATTAGTCCATTATTCGATCGACAGAAAATGAATTTGATAGACTGATTGTTTAAGTCATTTTTAAGCAAAAATGCCAAAAGAATGATCTGGTTGTAAATATTTGCTGGTTTTCTTAGTCTTCTAGCACAGTAACCTGAATGTCTTTAGGTTTTGGGCTGTTGGTGGGACAAAACAAGACATGTGAATAGGTCAACCAATTTGTAACTAATTTTTCACTATTTTCTAACATGTTATCGACCAATCAATGAATCCATTAATCGAGAAAGTAATTGGCAGATTAATCGATCATTAAAACAGTTTTAGTTGCAGTCCTACTGTTTAACCAGGGCAACATTTGACATACAAATAGCAGTAGTCAAGGATTTAGGTTGTCATCAGTAACCACAAAATATATCAGCAATGTTCCGGTATCCTACTGTGAAAATATTTGACTTTCAAAATTGTAAGTCACATGTGATTTACAACGTTACATAATGTTACATAATATGAAACAGCCTCTCCTATCCTCTTCCTTGTTTTTGTCTTCTGTCATTGATGTAAAAAAAACAAACTGAACACTATTCCAAAATTTACAGCTGACATATTTTATCTCTTGCTTATTTATTGCAGAGTAATTACCACATAAACACACCAGTCACTGTTTACTGGAGAAAGCTATGTCCCAGAGAAACAGCTGAGTCCCAGAAATAAGGAACCTCTGCAAGAAGCACAGAGAAGGTTGTTTTATTATGTGGTATAAGCCCAAAGTATATTTCTTCCTGACATTCATGTGTTTGGGTGTGCCCAATCATGGCTGACATGGGAGTAATAGAAGTTTCTGTTGAAGTAACGCGTAACATGTTCCTAATGCGAGATACGCACCCCTGCTCATTTGAGAACTAAGGATACAGAATTAAACCTGGGTTTCTGTGTCTTCTCCATTTGTCTTACTCTCAGCTCTTCTGCAGCTTCTTCACAGTCAAACTAATATCCCTCTGCAGCCAAGTCAAGAAAAACTTGGCCAAATGCGCACCCCATCTGTCATTTCTCATACTGGAAGGCATAGGCTGCATATTAGCTAAAGATAGCGAACTGTAAAGCAACAAAAAGCTTTTACATACATCCCTTTAATGCCTTTTTGATCAGGTCAAAAGGCATTGTGTTGTCTGTAGTAATCTTGATATGTTAATGCTACTAACTAACCTTGCATTATTTGCAAATTATTCTGTTGGAAGTTGAGAACAAAGTCTGCCACAGTTTTTGTTATGCAAAGTGATTGTTGCTATTAAACTTCCATGCTATTAGATCATTTGACTTACTGAGAGGGACGATTCTTAAAAAGATTTGCTTGTTTGCCAGCACCAACACTGGGCCCAGTTTAAAACTCTCTATTTCAGTCTTTGTATTCCAAAAAGGCAAAGGCGGCTGTGACAATACTGCCTGAGTGACAGGATGACTGCTGGCAAATAGTGATCAATTAGCCAACATTATGCACAAGCCATTCAGGCATGGAAAGCTGCCACAGGTGAATCAATGTAGCAGAAACACATATCTTTCAAGTCATCAGGTGACACTCTGGTAAGACTCTTAGCAGTGGTTCTCGATCCTGGTGATTGAGCACCACAGCTTTTCTTTCTCAGAATCTAATCAGGGATTACCTGATTAACACTTCCAATTCCAGGTGGAAGCTATTTCCGAGCCAGGGCTGATAACTGCTGAACTGTATATGATTGAAAAATGGTCGACCTGAGTCAAAAGTTGCTTTTTTAAAAATAAGTAATTTTGCCTGGTTGCAATTATTAATGTTGAGAGCAGTGAAAAGAAAATATTGAACATTTTCAAGACAGCTAATACTGTCTGTTAAAGGCTCCTGGATTTTTGGCAAGGTTTGTGAGCTAAAAAGTGAAATGTGTTCCATTAAAGTGAATCAATACACATATTCACAGTGGTTAACGAAATAATGGAATATGAGACATTGCACATTACCTGTCATGCAGTCCAATGGGCATCGTCTCCCCTCTGTGTACAGGGTGCTCCATACCCTCGCCAAAACCACACCTCAAAAACAGAAACATGGTGCTTTCAACATTTGTATTAAGTCTTTCTTCCAAAAAACAAACTCAGCCAAGAAAAACAGGATGAAGCTGTTACATGTAGGTGGGTTTTGATTCAGCACTTGCAAGTGAGTTTTACATCAGCACTTTTAACAGAACTTACTTTTTTATGTTCTACAGTCTGCACAATATTCTAGACACAATTTATTGGCTAATGGTGACAATATCTCAGTGTTGTAATTGAAAAACCTTTTCAATACAATTAGCCATGCATGTAGGTTTTCTAAATCTGGTACTTTATCTCCAAAAGACACACAGAAAACACAAGAATTATTGTACTACAGATCTCAAGTAACACAGTCTTCCAGTTACACACAGTTTTAAGATGTAATACACAGCAAAATACTTAATTTACTGCAACTGAGATGGACAATGAAATAGAAATGCCTACCATCATTTACACTTAAAAAGTTTCAAAATTGTCTGAATAAGCCAAATAATGGTAGTTAACAGTAAATATCATTGTTGCTTTCAAGTTTATCCTTATCCTATGTAGGCTATAGCAAACATTTGTGTGTTTGACAGACTTTAACTCACTTACAGCCTGTGGCCTCATTACATATGAGAGTGGGATAATTCAGTAATGTGAATATATTTGCATTCATGTTAATTTTAGATGTAAAATGTCCTACAGAAGTTGATGACAAGGTGCATGGGCGTTTCTTGACCCCCATCCCCTGCTGTAATGTGACAGTTGCACCATATTTCTAACTTGTTGCTTTACACAGAACTGGGCTAATTGAAGCTAAATATATCTGCCTTGTGTGTTACTAGACAGAACAATCTTCTTCGTATTGTGAAATTCAGCTAACATTATGTACAAAATAAAGGGTGTACTGACATTGATCTCGATTTTTTTTTAAAGAATGGCAACTGGCACACACGTCAATTTGGATACAGTAAAGTTTACTTAATAGTTGGTGCTTGGTTCCTGTTGTTATATAACACGTTGACACGAAACGGATGGAGTTGACAGTTTGCCTCTGCAAAGTGCTGTGAGCGGAGCTCTCAGACAGACACGAAGTCGGAGAGATTAACTTAGTCCTTTTAAAGCTCACTGCAATACATGTGGGGAGAAACTAAATCCACGGCGAGGTAGCTGTCTTGCTAGCATAGGGTTTAGGCTATCATTCGCTTAAAATGTTAGTGTTGATTTAGCCGGATTTGACAAGTATATTGTCACAAGAGGCAACGCTGTCAGATGGGAGCTTTGCTAGTTTTCTGGCCATGTTGCCTCAACATAGTCCTTACATCTACAGTGGGAACAGGCTAAGGCTAACTAGCCAAGCTAACCCTTTAACGTTAACATTGGCTAGCTTGAGATAACGTCAGATCAGGACAGTTGACTATATGGCTGTTGGTTATTGTTAACCATTGTCCGCTAGCTATGTTAGCTTAACTAACGACAGCGTAAACGACCGGGGTCTCAACACGAGTTAGTTGGGTTAGTTATTAGTTAGTCTGGCTGGTTGGTTGGTTTGCCACCACCAACAAATGACTGTGACTAACTGTCAGCCTTGTATTTGTTGAGCTTAATATACTATGTATGATATTTCAATCGCAGTATGTATCTTAAATAGACTCTGTAAACTTTTAAATAGCAGATTCCATACCTTCAACGACGAGATAACGTTAACTAGCGTCCTTGTTTTCCTTCCAAGCCCTCAAATCCACTTATACCACTGGAGCCTCCTTCCTTGTTGTATCCAATGGAGTTGTCGCTTACTAGGAGAACAGGAGCATCCAAACTTTCCATTGGTGGAAGAGTATGGCAATCTTTTCTCATTGGCTCAAAACTTCCGTTACTAAATAAAGTGGTTCTAAAGAGGAGTCGTCTTTCTTTGAAGCATTTGTAGTCTGGCACAAACATATGTATTACTTTGCTCTAAAACGATTAATTATGGTAACTTAAAGAAAGTGTGTCATCGAAACGCCCAGCTGTAGGAAAACTATCGGCTCACTGTTGCAAGTATGAACTAATTTTAGAAAGGACACACAGTGTTGTTGAAGCATGTGGCATGTGGTATGTGGTAATTCTCACAAAAGCAGAAGTATAGTAGTAATTTTTGGGTTGAATATTGTTGAAGAAATTTCTAGATGAGGTAATGAGAAGCTATTCTTGTTCAAACATGGAAGCAATCTGTTTTGACAGTATCAGCAGAGATGCAGTGGCTGTGGTTGCTGCCTACATTGCAGTCAACCTGCCTATATTGCTACTAATCTACATTGCAATAATCAAAGATTATATACATAATAACTCCCTTCTTGCTATTATCACAAGTGCCTACACTAATGTCTTTATCGCTTTTTCTCAAATTCAAGTTCAGATTTTCATCATTGGCATGACCATAATAAAGTACAGTATGCCAAAGCAGATTCTTTTTAGTATGGTCTCTCTCTCCCACACACACAAACCTCCTTATCTCTGCACTCAGACACTTCCTCAATAAAGGAAAACAAGCTAAACCCTAACCCTAACCCTTAACCCTAACCCTAAACCAAAACAATAATCTAAAATAGACGAAACACCTCCATAGAGCCTCAGCACTACGTAATGAATTTTTATGGGTTCCATCATTAAAAGTGACCCCTTTCACATTGCTTAGTCATTTGATTCATTGTTTATATAAAAATATTGCAGTTTTAAAGTCACAGGTAAATGGTGTGACTGAGAGTTTGTGTTCTGCACCTCACATTGGCATAAAGCAGATAATCCTACCAGGTGGGACTTGCTCCCCAAATGTGCAACTTGATGTACTTACATATGTCTCAATACACAGATTTGTCAGGCTCCACTTTACTAAACACGAATGACTGAAGCCACGCTAGAATACGCACCACCAATTCAAGGCTTATCTTTCAGATTTCTAAGCATCATATTGGACTCATTCACAAAAACGACTAAACTGTTTTAGGGTACAGAAAAAAATGCTTATTTATTTATTTATTTTATAATGCCTGATGCTTCTCTTTAAATATTGTTTAATGCTGAAGAAGCTCCAAGATCATTAGACTATTGACAACCATTACATTTCAGCATATTGTTGTTATTGGATAGGTTTACTTTTTTTATATATGAGAGATGAAGAAAAGATAGATCAACCCTAAGACGACATTAGAAAACCTTCCATGAAGTGAATTGTTAATTGTAAATTGTTAATTACCAAAGCCCCTCAAAAAGCAACTTATGATGCCAGACACACTTTGAGTTTTGGGTTTAGTTACCAACCTTTAAATGTGTTTGAGGATAATTAAATGTTGATAGCTTAAAGCATGACAGTGATTTTATAATTAATATCTGATCCATGCTTGATAGCATTAATGCAACTGCAATCTCTAATTACAATATGACCAAAACAAAATAATGTATGCATTCATTAAAATGCACTGAGGCTCCTACAATAATCACTCCTCTACCACCTCCACCTTTTGTCCTCTCAACTAATTAGTTAAATTACAAGTGCATTATTAATCAACTGATGAATTGATCTGGAACAAGGAGTGCTTTGGAACAGATCAAATGGTAATTTTGCTGAACTGTTGGCTGCCTTCATCATGTGTGAATGACTGGGACCTGCAGCCGCTAATTTATGTGCATGTTTTACCAACCAATTCTCACCTCATGAGTTGCACTGGCAGTTAAAGAAGCATCCAACTGATATACAGTACCATGTAATTACATTTCAGAATCAGTTATTTCTGTACAATTTTCAATTTTTCATCTTATCTCTGTGAGTGGCCCTTAGGTTACAAGGGTACACAGAGCAGAATAAAGCTTTATAGTATTAAGTATGCAGGGATTTATTAAAAAGGATAGGCTGAATGTGAAAGATATGAGAAGCTTTAATGTAACATGAAGAATTTCAGCCTGGCAGGAAAGGAGGCAGTGTTTAATAAATATTGATACATGACCAGTGCAAGATCCAAGAAAAATCAAGGAAGAAAAATTGACATAAGGAAGGGCCACAACAGCAGTAATTCAGCAGGACGTCTGAGATATAGAGTAGGGAATATGAGTGGATTAATGAGTGTATGATAATGGATACATAAATAATGAATAGATAGATACATAGATGTTTAGTTTAGGATTGATGGATAAGATGTAGGAAGGCCTTTCTTCCACCTACTGGTCACTAGAGGCAGAACGTTAAATCAGCATGACTAATATTACTGGCCAGTTTTAACACATCACAGAATTATCTATATAGGTGTATATGTCAGCCGATAAGTAACAAGAAATTGCACTGCAGAAATGTCAAAGATATATTTGAGGTCTTGTTGATATGACACAGATTGTCCACCAACAAGTTTATTTTTCCACTGACAAGTTTATTTTTCAACTGTGAAAAGTAGCCTACATATCTTGGCCATAAATTCAAGACATTCTTGTCAAAAACGTATTTTATGTAATTTTATGTTATGTGTTTAATAATTGTTGTTTGTGCATTGTAAATGTTGTTATTGGATCTATATATTTGTATCTGCCTCAAAATTCCAGTATCAGTGAGGCTCTGGAGTGCACTGTTTTCAGTGATTAGCTGCTCATCCTTGGCTGATGTTTTGCCAGCCTTTGAAAAATAGTGTTGTATTCTTTGGAGGTAACGAAAATCTACCTACTAATACTCCCTACTCAGTATCCCATACCACATGACAGCCCATCCCTGGTTTTTCCGTTCTCTTGCTTGCTGTTCTTCGATTAGTCCAGTAGTGGGCGGTAGTGTGTCGAAATCATCCCTAACTGTCATAACAATGACGTAGAAGAAGAGAGCGCCAGTGCCCCGCCCTTTGACTCACCTCGCTAAGATGTATTTTTTTTGTGTTTACTGGTTTGTTTATGACGCGGTTCACTTCCTCCGTTAGCTTGACAGCTGACCAAGTGTATGCTGTTGTAAAAACGCGTATTTTGGTGTCTTCTTTTATGGAAGATACTGTGCTGTGAACTAGACAGATTTAAAAGAGGGTAGAAAGCTAGTTAGCAGTAGGCGTTGGTCAGTCGTACGACCAGATTACATTTGTTAGCCTAGCATTTGACTAGCATACTGTAACGTTATGACGTGACGTGGGACAGGAAAGTGGTTGTTTTGACGACGCCTGGGCCAAAGTCGTTTAAATTATAACATAAATATCGAGAAGGCAGTATATAGAGAGACAAGCACATGTGTGTAACACTTTCATTCGCAGGTTAGGCTTTTAGACAGCTGCCTGGCGACTAACTTTGACTAGCTAGCGAGCTAAATTCATGTTAGCATGGCGTCAGATACAAGTGACACCGAGGAATTCTATGATGCTCCCGAGGACGTTAATTTTACTCCATCTCCAAAAGTGTAAGGAAACACATTTTGATAATACTACGTTAGATAAGAGTCACTGATGCACATGTTTTTCTGCTTGTTTTACTTCATGTTCTTTAAGTATCCAGCCAACTTAGTAATGACAGCTAACGTTAAATTAGCAAAATGCTAATTTTTATAGACAACATGAACTGAGCTGCTTCAGAGACGAGTCTCGAGTCAGGTGCAAATTACAGTCCAGCCAATTTAGTAGTTTAACCATTAAAATGCGTTGTATAGTGTCACCAGCTGTTTGATGTTAGTGCAGGGAGAGTCTGTCCCAACACACAAGTCACATGATGTTATTCCTCAGATCAAATTGACAGCTTCCATTCAAAAATATAGTTTGTTAAAACACCAAAAAGATATTTCTGGCCTGTCATTGTGGGCGCAGGTTTTGGCTGGTGGGCACAACGACTGAAGTCAAGTTTAACCAAGAAAAATTACCATGTTGTCAAAATAATGTTTGGGAATGCTACCAGTTTATGATGGATTTAACTAAATTACACCAAGATTAAACTGTTACTCTGCCTCTTGGACTTTCTTATGTCCGTTTTACATTATGGAAAGTGGCTGGTGGAGAACTCCTCACAGTAAATTGTGGAGGTCACTCTGTCAATATCCATGCAATACATTAGTCACTTAATATCACATGCATGGTCTTAATCATGTTAGTAATTTGAGCTTTTTAGAAACCAAATTTCTGGACATTTTGGCAGTATCTGGTTGCCTTTTTATTACTGATGAAGTTATATTTACTAAACAACATTCAGCACATCACTGAATCAAAGACCATCCTTGTTTGAGTCTTGCTTTCAGACTCAAGCATTTGTTAGCAACCACGTCCAGATAGCTTTGTTTAATGATGGAAGAGGTCTGAAAATCTGTATTTCATTTTGTGACACATTCATTGAACTGCTCAAGGGGACAGATCAAATAATAACAGATTTGCTTTCCAATTAGATGTTGTATTTTAGACATTGACTGTTTTTCTTTATGTTTTTTAGGTCACCTGCAAAGTTCGTCATTCCTTCGCCTCAGGTATGTTTGTCTAAAGCCAGCCACTGTTGAAACAAGGCAGTATGTGCTGACTTGCTATTGGAATGATTATTCTTACTTGGTTTTAATGTTACCAAGGCTTGACAATGATGTGGAAGTAGTTAATACATAGGGTTGGAGTTCAATTCAATTTGATCATATTGAATCTATTGAGGTAGTTTGTTTCTAGTTATTTTTGCCAGATAGATTGCATCTGATTGTTAGTGGTTGTTATTTAGCTAAATGACTATTCGTTTGTTTAGTACTTTGCTCTTTGCTAGTTATAAAAGAGAGAGTTTGTCAGACTTGGACCTTAATGAATCTGGGTATTTTACCAGATTCAGGTACCAATGGCTATTGGACCTGAATACTATTAAAACAGTACACTGTTCTAACACAAAGTGTTTACTGGTAACTATCTGGAGGTGACTGCAGTGTTTATAGTAGTTCTCCTTGACGTTGAGCCTACCTTAAGTGACTTCAAAGTAAGACCTGTGTACCCTGTGTGAAAACATTAACACAGCCTGTTTAGTAATGAGTCATTGACTGCAAATATTAAACCCTTTGCCATGATGCTTGTCTCCTACAATGGTTAGCTGGTGCCTCCTTCCTGACAGCTAGAAAAATGTAAATTAAATGTAAATGAATCATCTGGCTTTGTTGCTTTGCCTGCTCTTCCCACACAGACGGTTACAACTGAAATGTAAATTACGCATGCTAACGAGAGACTGCAAACAACTACTTTGACTGCAACACAATACTGAACTCATTTCGAATGGACCCAGGAGTGAACCTTGCTCACACACCAGCATTAGCCCTGCACCTCAAATCAGCAAGGTTTACTGAAAACATTGATTTGGCAGCAAAAGGAAGTTGCATCAGAGTTCACCCTCATGTCAAGCAGTCTACATCAAATGTAAAAGGCCAATTAAAAGTTAGCTGGATGAGAGAAATTTCAAAGAAATGTGCTCATTAATCATGTATTTTTGTATGGGTACCAATATTCTATTAATAGGATTCCATCAGTCTGGATGTTTTTGATGAGGCTTGAAGTAAATTAATACTGGCATGTGACTCTTGTTATTTCCTATGTCCATCTATTGTAGGTAAAAAAAAAAAAAAACAACCCTTTTTCATTGTTTTGTGAACAGCTTTCACAGAGATCAGTAAACGCTGCACAAGATGTGAGCTGCAGAGTGGCCGCGTCTGAGACTCAGCAAGATGATTCCCTACTGGTATGGTTTTCTCTATTATTGCACCACACAGGATGACTGATACAATGGAAAGAGAAAAGATCTCAAAATATTGGAGTTTCATCATATTTTTATTTTGAATAAGAAAGGCGTAAATTAGTGTGTGGATCACATAGGTGTCAAATTGAGCCAATATCTATCATGGTTTTAGAAATGGCATATCGTGCAGTGGACCCTTTGTTGTACTATCCAGGTTTTTATGTGGGTATCACTTTAGCTGTGAGCTTTTGTTTTGTGTTAACTACAGTGACAGGAATACAAAAAAAGGTACATATACAGCACAGACAACAACATATTTCTGTTGTAGTTGAGCTGGACATAGGAACTTGCATCATAGTTGGTGTATAATTGTTATTTTCTCTTCTTTATAGATCATTGATAGCATCATTGAGGAGAGTCAGAAGGGAAGTGTTGGTGATGTTGGTGAAGTGGCTCAGCTGTTAGATCAGCTACATGTTGACGTAAGAGCAGAACCGGAGCCAAAGGAAGAGAATAATGCTCAGGAAGTTCCTGTGGAGTTTGCAGTGCCAGCTGTCGAACCTCAGCTTGTCGAGAGGCCAGAGGAACAACCGGAAAGTGCAGCAACAAATGGAGGATGCTCTATACCTGCCCCTGAGCCCACAGATCTCCCAGGGCCATTAGTTGGGTCACAAGAAGGTGTCCAGCCCCCAGACATCACCAGCACTGTTGGACAGAGTCAGCCTGATGGGGGTGTTGTGGTTGCAGAAGGGGAGCAGGAGCAGAGACCTGCAGATATCTTAGACCAGGTCCCATTCACAGACAGGCTGGCTGACTCGGACTCCTCTGGGCCTCTGAAACCCCCACGGCAATTCACAGTGGAACCAGACATTGTAGCCAGCACCAAGAAGCCTCCTCCCTCACGCCCACCCCCTCCCAGCGGAGGTCCTCCACCGAGACCGCCTCCACCATCTTGGCAGGGTCTACCTTCCAAGAAATCTCAGGAGTGTCTGAAGCCAAGTGGACTGGAAGGTAGAGAAAAAACAGTGCACAGTTAATGACACTAAAGTTGATAAGTGTTGCATTGATCCAAAGTGTGTTTTGAAACGTTTTTGAAAACTACCAGTATACGCAAGTTTCCACAAATATGTGGTTCAAAGAATGGAGGAACAGCTCAAAGCATCCCCTCTATATTTGAAGATTTACTTAATGGAGAACAAGCATCTTGCCAAAACGTCTTTCTCGATTACGCTACATATCGACATATGCAAAGCAGACAGAATAGATGACCAGTTTTTCAGCTGAAGTGTTGTGTTCTGTTGTATGATTGTCCAGTGTCTGCGGTCAGTCCAGTCAGCTGCGATGCTCTGGAGCCCTCTGGCCTGGTGTCTCCTAGCAGCACTGTGAGGAGTCTAACCAAAGAGCTGCAGCATTCCTTGGATCTGGCCAGTGCCACCAGTGGGGACAAGGTGGTGACAGCACAGGTCAGTGAGGCTGCAAACCTGACCCCTTTTTGGTGCTAATCCAGAGCTGCTCAGAAATGAAACTATGTATGGTGTAGCAGTTTGCTTATCTATTGCACTTTGCATTGCATTGCTTGCTTTATTTTTTCTAGGAAAATGAGGATGAACAGGCCTCATCTGAGAGGGGAGGACAAACTCCAGGCCCTCAGCGTCCTCGTTCCAACTCTGGTAGAGAACTGACAGATGAAGTAAGAATCCCTCTGCGTTTGTTTTTATTACCTTCATTCAGCTTGAATCTGAGCCATAACCCAACTTCTTGCACATTCCTTCTATATGCACCAAATGTATACGTATGTGTTATCTTAAAACAGGAAATCTTGGCCAGTGTGATGATCAAAAATCTGGATACTGGGGAAGAGATCCCACTAATCCAGGCAGAAGAGAAACTTCCTTCAGGGATTAACCCCCTCACTCTGCACATCATGAGGAGGACCAAGGAGTACATAACGTAAGCAGAAAATTATTTTTCTGAATTAGCAAGTATTGTTAAATTTGAGTCGGTATCGTATAATATTTTTCTCC
The DNA here is from genome assembly GCA_008360985.2 of Macquaria ambigua. Classification (NCBI taxonomy): domain Eukaryota; kingdom Metazoa; phylum Chordata; class Actinopteri; order Centrarchiformes; family Percichthyidae; genus Macquaria; species Macquaria ambigua. The sequence continues at coordinate 517,455 of VMKM01000130.1, forward strand.
ACACTGTTCTACATATTAACTATTTTGTGAGAAACGCATTGTTTTTGAAGGCCTCATTGCTGACATGCAACACCAATTCTGATTCACACAATGAAAACAAAAGGAGATAGTGCACAAAAAACAGCTCCAAGTTGGAATAATTGTATTTAACATTCACTGACCCATGTACTCACATCAGCAGCAAAAAAGGAGAGTGAAGCAACAGGTTGGCGTTTTGGAGACCAGAAGGAACAGTGACAGGTTCACAGTTCAAATCCAAAAATAAGTGGTGCTTTGTCAAAGGTGGAAAGACTATACTGAATCCAGACACTTGACCAACCAATCAAGCTTCCAGGAAAAAGCTTCTTTTCTTGGCAAGGGAATAGGCTTTCACATTTTTCCACTGTGAAAAGCTTTTTTAAGCCTAATCATGTAAAACCAAATGGTACGTTTTGTAGAGGAAGTTGATTTGTTATATTTTTTCCTCTCAGGAATGATGCAGCACAGTCAGATGATGATGACAAGCCTCAGGCTCCACTGGCAGACACAGATGGAGGAAAACTGAAACAGAAAACGTAAGGATTAGTGGCTTCTTAGCCTGTTGCTGGAATTGATTTTCTTCCTCTTCTCACCACATGATCAAATATAGAATATAATAATTTGTTGTCCCTTATTTTTCTAACTAGAACCCAGTTTAAAAAATTCTTGGGCAAGTCTGTGAAGAAGGCCAAGCATCTTGCTGAGGAATATGGAGAGAAGGCAGTCAACAAAGTGAAAAGTGTGCGTGATGAAGGTAAAAGAACACAGTCATTTGAAGCATTTGTGCAGATGGTTCGATTTCAGGAAAACACTGTGTATGTTTTGATTAAGGAAAAGTGCCGAAATTGTTGATATACTGCTACTACATTTTGTTTTAATAAGTGGAAGTACAACAAGAGGCAGAGCACAGATAACAAATAGACAAATAGCTTAATTCTAACTTCTCACTGTCATAAACATAAATGGTAGCAATCAAATATATGCACTACTGAATCATCAAAACCCACAAATCAATAACATCAACAGACTTTGTTGCACTAATAATGCTGATCATTTCCTTTTGCTTAGTGACCTTTTCATTTCTCAGTGAGCTGCTACGAAAGTGTACGTTCATTTGAAAGGATTTGCCAATGCCAGCACATGCTTATGACGTTTTGATGATCTCAGTTTCTTTTTGTTTTGGTTTGGGCTCAGTGTTCCATACAGATCAGGATGATCCGTCTTCAAGTGACGATGAAGGCATGCCTTACACCAGGCCTGCCAAGTTCAAGGCGGCACATAGCTTCAAGGGTCCCTTTGACTTTGATCAGATTAAGGTTGTGCAAGACCTGAGTGGAGAGCACATGGTAAGAGGATCTTATGTTTTGATTATTATGAACGTTAGGATAAGATGTGCAACAAAGCACGCTTGTATTACAGCATCGTTGTCTTTTCCTCAGGGCGCCGTTTGGACGATGAAGTTCTCTCACTGTGGGAGACTGCTGGCAACCGCAGGCCAAGATAACGTGGTTCGCATCTGGGTCTTGAAGACTGCTTTTGACTACTTCAATAACATGAGATTAAAGTACAACACTGAAGGTAAGCTCATTAGCAGCTCAGATTTCTTTGTTGTTTAATGATTGATTATTTGAATTTAGATGCTCAGCTTTGGCTGCAGTAAGATTCTTCTTGTTTTGGATTCTCCAGGTCGAGTTTCACCTTCTCCCTCTCAGGAAAGTTTATGCTCCTCTAAATCTGACGATCCCGGGGTGAGTGAAATTAATAACACCTTTGATTTGTGGGTCATCCGGTTAGTATTGCAGTGTTGTATGTTTTACAGTCTTGAGACTCCATGTTTTCCTAACAGATTGTACTCTCATGATAGGCAAGTTGTGTTCCAGAGGACCCAGAGACAGAAGATAGGAATGCCCCTTTCCGTCAAGTCCCCTTCTGCAAGTATAAAGGCCATACAGCTGATCTGTTGGACTTGTCCTGGTCAAAGGTGATGTCTTACTGCCCTCTCTTTAGCCTTTTATCCCTCCTCTTCACACATTGTAGACACTCTCACAACTGGTTTTATCTCCCCTCTTACTTTTTCCATTTTTGTGTCAATCTAGAACTTTTTCCTTCTCTCCTCTTCCATGGATAAAACGGTCAGATTATGGCACATATCCAGGAGAGAGTGTCTCTGCTGCTTTCAGCACATTGATTTTGTCACAGCCATTGCTTTCCACCCCAGAGTAAGTTGAGTCACGTTGCATTACTTCTCTCAGCACATATATTCACTTTGGCTCCCAGTCTGTATTTATAATAACACTTGCTTCTTGTTTCCCAGGATGACAGATACTTTTTAAGTGGCTCTCTGGATGGGAAGCTACGGCTCTGGAACATTCCAGACAAGAAGGTGGCGCTGTGGAATGAGGTGGATGGCCAAACACGCCTCATCACCGCAGCGAACTTCTGCCAAAATGGGAAGTATGCCGTCATCGGCACCTACGATGGTCGATGCATCTTCTATGACACAGAGGTACCCAGCCGAGCTAATACGTGCTTTCACTACATCGTTATTATCAATTTTTGTCATGACAGTATTCATTCCAGGTTGAATCGAATGTATTTTTCTGTTTGTACATTCCCTAGCGTCTGAAATACCACACTCAAATTCATGTGAGGTCTACCAGAGGCAGGAACAAAGTTGGACGCAAAATCACTGGCATTGAACCTCTACCTGGAGAGAATAAGGTAGCATCTGATCTCCACTACAAATATATCTACAGTATGTTTGATGTCTCTATAATGAGGCATGTGAGTCAGACTTAAATGACAAATTTCCTCTCCCCCCCCCCCCCCCCCATAGATTTTGGTGACCTCAAATGATTCCCGCATTCGCCTTTATGACCTGAGGGACTTGTCTTTATCCATGAAATACAAAGGTTATGTCAACAGCAGCAGCCAGATCAAGGCGAGCTTCAGGTGAGGATGGTTCCCTTTCATGTACTTTTGATGTGAGCATTTGAACTGCAGTTGAAAGCAGTGCTATTGCCTATTTGTTGCCCCTAACTCCACTTCTCATAAATAGTTTTTTGTCAGTTTCCAGGGCTCTTTCGAATATTGACCTTTTACTGTAAAAACTGCCCAAAGTCTTGTTTATATGTTGCACTGCACCTTGAACACAAAGACTGACTTACCGTGGGATTATCTTCCTACAGTCATGACTACTCCTTCATAGTCAGTGGCTCAGAGGATAAGTACGTGTACATCTGGAGCACTTACCACGACCTGAGCAAATTCACATCTGTGCGTCGGGACCGCAATGACTTCTGGGAAGGGATTAAAGGTAACTGTGCTGTGTGTTGAATGACAAACATCATTTTAATAAAACTACCTGCCTAATTAATTTGCTCCCCTTGAATGAACTGACACTAAAGCTTTACTTATCTTTCAGCACACAATGCAGTGGTCACCTCAGCGATCTTTGCACCCCACCCAGGCCTCATTGTTCCACAAGAAGCTGGAGCAGACAAACCAGAAGCAGAGTGCAAGAGCCTGGACTCAACAGACTCTGAAACTATACCCTCAGGTATGTTTGCTTGAATTCATTCATGGACAGATTTCACGACATCAAGACTGCCATTTCAGCGCTATCAATAAACAGTATTGTCCTTTTGCAGGAGCCCTAAAGACAGATCACACAGAGGTTCTACTCTCTGCTGACTTCACTGGAGCCATCAAGGTTTTCATCAATGTAAAAAAGTACTGAGCACTTCAGAGGTTGTCAGCTATTCACATTCAGGCCTGTCTGTTGGAGATCAGTCCTAAAGATGAAGGACAGCCCGTCACGGGGCCATCTGACATCACCCAACTACCTAATGGTTATTGCTCTGTGACAAAGAGCTGTCTGTAGCTTTTTCGGGAGAACAGGGACCCTAAAATGGAAGACGAGGGAATGGGTGGAAGAAATGGACTTTTACAAAACGGACAAGGTGTGATTCCCTGTCGCATTTCTATTTTTTATCTTTAATACCAAGCAACTGTGAATGGTTTGGCATTAAGAAAAAAAGAGCCGGAAATGCCAAGTGTGTGTGGTTTGAGCAGAAACTAAATCTGTTCAGATATGTATGTGTACATTTACAGCTGTATGGTCAAGATTGAGTATAGGTGGAAGGCTATTTCTAACAGTATGAGCACCTTGTTTCTTTTGCTCCCACATTTCAGAAAAACTAAGTTAACTTTTAAGTGCAAGACACTGTCCTAATGTCAGTCACATTTTAATGTGTCTTGTGTAAAGAGATGTAACCATTTGTCTTGAAAGCAAGGTGGTTTGAAATGTCATTTACAAATTGTTTGTGCCTACAAAATCTAGATCGCTTTTCTAAATTCAACTTCTCAAGCTTTCCTCTAAAATATATCAAACATTTCAGCTGATGACAGCAAATCTACGGTACAGGAAATCTGTATACGGTTACTAATGATTAGGGCTGGGTATCTTTTAATTTTTTCAGACAATACTGGCTCTTAAGTACTTTTGATAAATGTTTTTGTTCAATGAAAGCACATTTCATGATATAAAATAGTACTGTAAATTTAGTGTAACATTGCATACTTACTGCTTTTGTAAACAGAACCAAATGATGCTCTATTAATTTCCTCAATAAAAATCCATACAAACTTGAAGAATGCTTGTTAACCTTTTTTTTTAACCTTTAACAATCAAATTAATGCCTGTAGAGAAACAGTTAAAATATTTTGATACCTGGCCCTACCAATCATATCCTGCACACACACATTCATCACCAACAGTGATTTATTTAGTGTCAGAACTTTGCAGCAACATTTGTGGTCATCATTTTAAAAACAAACATTAAAACAAAAATATATTTAATTAGTTACAGTGTTCAAACTTCATTATACAAAAGAGTGCTGAATCTTGCATGGATAGTGTAAGTTGGGACCAAGAGACCAGACATGTCAGTCTGTTTAAAGAGCACTGCCGTAGTGTGTTGTGTAACCCATGGACACCAGCGGGCTAATGGCTGACAAGGTCCAGAGTTGAGAGTCAATGTTTGCTCTTCTTTGTCTTCTTGTGGGAGCGATGTGGTGACCGTGACCTGGACTTCCCTGCTTTCCGGTCTGGAGATGGTGATCGGGAACGTTTGGACCATTTGGGAGACCTTGTCCTATTGAATGGGCAGAATATATAACAGATTGACTTCAAGAATAACAATCAGGATGAATGCATTGGTACACCACAAAAACATCTCATGGCACTTGCTTTAAAGGAGAGATGCTCGTCGATTTTCGGGTCCGGTCATCAGGATCTCTACTCCATCGTCGTCTTCTGTCCCCGTCTTCACTTCTTTTGCTCCTTTCTTTGTCCCTTCTGTCATCCTTTGACTTGTCCTTAGACTTTGATGTCAATGTCTCATTCTTTTCTTCATCTTTTTCAAATTCCTATAGTAGACAGAGTAAAACATCCCAATGAAGTCAGATGTAAGATTTCTATGTCTTTGCCTGCTAAGATGCAAACACCACAAGGGAGTGGCTTGTAACTCACAAACACACTCATTCATGCCTAATAGCCTGCAGGTTCTCCACAAGGGGGAGCTGTTTGGTCAATGTCAGACCAGTTCAACACCTGCTAAACTGAAAATAATAACAGTATTTCAGACCTACATATCAACTTTGACAACTACAGGTAGAGAAAGTTTTTTGTTTTTAAAAGATGCTGTTTTCTCTGTGTGGCCAAAAACATTACTGTGTCAAAAATGCAGTTTCCTAATTCATTTAGTGAAATCACAGTAGTACACCACAGTGTATTGACACATTAGAGGTGCCAATCTTGGCTAACACCTCTAGTTTTTTCTTTGGACGAAGTTCTCCAAACTAACATCGAGGAAAGAACACATGATAATACAGTGGAGCAGTGTAAACTCAACAGAGACTGTGCTCCCTTAAACGAAACAGCAATTTTGCAAGTTTGACTTGTAAAATACAAACACAACACACAAACAGCAGCTAAAAAACTGTAGCTAGACTTTCCTTCCCTGTAGATGGCACACATTGGACTAAATCTGCAGATCTGAAGCTGTCAGCCCCTTGGCTCTGCAGTTGCACATTGGTTGTGTGTGGTTTTGAGTGTTTTGCATCAGTAACACTGTTTTTTACTGTGCCGACTGACTTGTTTCATAGTCCAATTTTAATGTACTAATAACAAGCACTTTTGTAAATTTTGCTCCACACTGTTCGTGATTAAAGAAATATTTCTATTACACATCAGTGATGGTTGCTTTCTTGCTTTAGAGACCCCTCACTGCAGAATAAATACTGGGTTTAAATAATAACTGTGTGCCTTAATAATTCAGGACACCTAAAATAAAATACACTAATAAAACACTGTCCAATAGCCCACCTTCTGCAGCAGTTTGTTCCTGTAGTGCTCCACTTGCTGTTGTATGCTCATTCCAGACTTCCTCGACCTCTTGCCAGATTCCAGCTCATCTTGGATCTTCATAACCTTTACCTGTGTCAGACACATCTAATCAGTTCTGCGTATTTATTAACTATAATTTGACATATTTTCAAACGGGTGAAGATACTACCATAGGGAGGCAGCAAACTAGTCAAATGTAAATTGGTGTAAGGGAGTGAGGACATGCTAATACAGCTATGGCTCTAACTGTTCTATTCATCAACTGGTGATGAATAAAAATCACAAGAAAACTACATTTCAATAGCGTCTTCCTTACTAAGTTAAATACTGTATATTTCTGATATTGAGGTGGCTATGGCATGAAGTGTCACTTTCCAATGTGGATGGGTTGAATCACAGCAAATAATACAGGGTGACAACCACATTGTTTGTACAAAAGCAAACAGTTTTCAGAAAATTGAATCTTTAAAAACAAAAAAAAGTGCACTTGCCTCCAGCTCTCTCAACCTTTTCCTTTTGCTCTCAGACATTTGAAAACTTCTGAGGGAGCTCTGGAAGTCTGCACTGTCATATTTGGACGAACTGCAGGAGTCATCAGTACTGTCACTCTCCGAGTCCTCGTCTCCTTCCTGTGAGTTGACACTGTCACCAGGAGAGAGAGGAGAACAATACATTTCCAAACCATCTGACTGTTTGTGTATTCTGTGTATGCGTTTTCCAGATGTAGACAGATGGATGCACTGGTACCAACCACAGAGGCCTTACCTTACATTCACTTCATCTTCACTGTCATGCTCCACCACCATGTCCCACTTCGACTCGGTCTTGGCTTGGAGAGAAAGGAGAAAGATGAGCAGGATCATGGGGAAGGACTGATTTGATACAGAGTGCATCTTGACTCGTGTTACCTTGAGAAAATGCCCCAGCATCAGCTGTCTTCTCCCACTTAGACAAAGGCACTCTGGAGAGAGAAACATTGCTCTCATCCACTAAGACAAAAAAGAGACAGCTGGGTCAGGACAAAGACAGGTCATCAAGTAAATTCTTTGAGTCACACCATGGTTATGGTTTATGTTTGCTATTTAATGAAGTTGATGACTTTACTAATCCCTGTAGGAAAATTCTGTACTTGCATGGCCTGTTCTCACTGAGATCAGAGTGCACACTCAGCTACAGACAACAACCCATGAGAGGGTGATCAGTGTATTGATCTAAGACACTTGAGTTGAGCAGATCATTGACAACAGAAACAGGTAGCTGAGGACTTCTGGTTGAAAGATGGGCTTTTGATATCAGGTGGACTCACAGGGCATTCCATCAATGTCATCAATGGCGACTCCTAAGGGAACACCGTCTATGTCATCAACAGGGACTCCATCCAGAGGGTCCCAGCCCATCGGGCAGCCGTCGAGGTCATCCACAGGAGCTCTGTTCAAAGGTAACGCACCCATAGGTGTGCTGTCCATTGGTGCACCATCGAGATAGGAGGATACTTCCTATAAGGAGACAGACAAGTGAACGTCAATTGGAGTTGTTCATGTCCAAATATGTTTGAACATCATCTTCGTCGTGTTCAAATATTTTTCAACATGAACAGCTGACCAATAAGTTAAGATGCCATTAGAAAAAAAGGTAACAATGTCTGTAATGAGCAGATAAATATTCAGCTCACCTCTACTGTCTCTGTCGACTCCTCCACTGCTTTGGCGAAGCCCAGAAAGATGTTTTGAAGGTGGATTAGATAAGGCTCCGGGTATATGGCCCAGTCTTCCCAGGCTCTAAAACAACTCGTGACCTTTTGCTGTGGAGACAGGAGATGAAAATGTCTTTTTCTTTTTGTTCTATTTTTGGTGAATGTCCTTTTGTGAGGCAAATAAAGACATGATTACCTTAAACTGTTCAGCCTGCAGCCTGGCTTGAATGTTTTTGTGCGCTGCATTAAGGTCTCCAAATATCTGTGTTAGCTTTGTTTCAAAACTGAAAAGACAGAGACAGAAACACTTTAAGACCGTCGGATGGAGAAGAAATAAAATAGGATAAAAGTGTTAAAGCTGAATTGAGGGAAGGTCTCTTACTATTTACGATAATATGATGCACCGGCTACTTTGGCACATGAGTTGTGCAAGATGTCTGACACGAGATACAATCTGGCAATCTGTGGGAATGAGGAGGGCAAAAAAGTAAAATATGATGCGAGTGAAATCAATTATACTTCACATAGACATTCTGTGTAGCTTTGTTTATATAAAGACTTGATGGAAGCAAACTAGCCTTCTTCTGAAAGGGCGTCTGAAGCAAGGAAAAAGACTCAGTGATGTGTGCCACAACTTCCTCTGCTGCATCTGCTCGCTCGAGACAGAACAGCATGGCATTGGCAATATCTTCTCTGCTCGGAGTGAGCTCTTTAAGCAAAGTCTCCAGCCTTTGTCTGTGCCTGAGTGGTATTTACAGAAGAATAACAGAGGTCTACATTCAATTCAATTAAAGTTACAAACAAAAATGTCATCATGCCTGCTAGAAATACTTACTCAGTTCTGAGCTGCCCTTTCTTCACCTCCTCCTCAGGAGAAGCATCCTCCTCTACCTCTGCCCCATCTTCACTTCTCTGGGAGTAGTTGTTTAGGAAAGGGGGTCTCCATATGGAGCCTCCCCGAAACATGCGAAAATCTGTGGTCCTCCACTCTGTCGGGGACTCTCCCTATGGTAAGGATGAAGGCCAGGTACATGGAAACTCAACTACAGATACACCACAGTTTCATTTTCATAGTAAAAGCATCAATCTGGAGAGAATTGGGGTATTCAAATCAGCATTACTCCAACAGCTAATCCCCATAAAATGAGATTAACAAGTAAAAGATTAGTATAGAATTTTTTTAGTTCTTCCAGATAAACTCCTGGAGGTTGCAGCATTTTAGAAACAAGGCTTTGCAGTAAAAACATACCTGGAGGATGGAGAACAGTTTCCAGCGATAGTACACGTGATCTTGGCTTTTGTTGTCAAAAAGGAACCTGAGACAATAAAGAATGAGCAAATTAAACGTGCGCAACAAGGTCACCGACAAGACCAACACACAACCGGGAACAGAAGTACTTACCTGTAATCTGGATTGTTTTTCTCCTTGTTCATTATTACGGCTTCAAACACATGGCCTTCACGCACCACAAACTCTATCATCCTGTGAATAAGGAATAATAGATTCCTGTGGAGAAAGAGCAGTGCATCAGACCGCGGTTTGTGTCAAAACTCTCAATGCACACTCGTCTCTCTGTCAGTTACAGCATGAGATCTCTAACAGCTCTTTACACTCAACTAGTGGCCCATGCAAACTGCAGGCTGGCTGTCAGATTGAATGCAGTTGACCCTAACACTGTCATTCACTATTTTAAAAATGTAAAAACAACAATAAGGTGACGGCCTATGTGACATTCCACTGTAAAAAAAAACTGCATAGTCACTGCCTTCCACATGGGACAGTGTGTCAGCATATTTTAATATTCCTGGGTCACTGTGTCCATGAAAGGGGTAAAAGAAATCATCTATTCCTGAACACTGAGTTAGGTTTTAAGAACTGAGAGGCCCAAATCCAAATCAAACTTTATTCATTTTACCTTGATTGTTGAGAAGATTCAAACTAACAAACTCACATGCGAGACTTTTGTAAGAAAAAGTTTGGTCTCAACTACAAAATTCATACATGGATGGTACTTGGTGGTAAGGCCACCAAATTTAGGACATTTTCTTTAGATGTAATGGCCTCAAAATGTATACTTTCAGACAATAACTGGAACAAAACATATTCAACACGTAATAAGTCAGCATCAGGGTGACAACATTTCTGCAGTCAGCTACATAGAGTAGTTACTGTGGATTGGGGCTTCAGGCCTGAAACCTCAATGTACAGTATGTTCATGCAGTGTTGCTGATTATGTGTCAGATCTCAGTTAGCCTTTCATATTACTCACTACTCTAACCTGAAGCTGTACCCAGTTTGATTTGTGGCACTAGCATGAATCTACTCCTGGCATCGTCTGGCCTGGGTTAATATTAAATCTATCTGCCTTCTAGCTGTATCGGTCTGCAGTGTCTCAGCCAACCCATGGGAAACCCAGGGCTCAAAGATGTTGGTATAAATCAATGGCTCTAACAGTCATTTACAACGTCTACTGCTATTCACTTTTCACAACAACACACACATTAATATTATGATGGGAACAACATGAATTACCTGAGCAAACTAGAAAGAGAAAATACAAAAAATACTAATTACATTCACTGTATGTAAATCTGAGGCCATGGGGACCTTTGACATCTACAATAAGAGCCCTCAGTCCTAAATTGCAGATGTCAAAATGTCCACTGATAATGGCAAGTGTTGCAACACTCCACAGGGTTTGGGTTGTTTACCACGTCCTGTATGTATAAAGAACCAGTATGGATACAAGAACGGTGCAGCACAGCCTCTGTCCTATAACACTTGTGTTATAACAGCTGGTCAGTCGTAGTAAGAAGAGTGTGTGTACCTTTCGGTTGGGATAACCACTTTGACTACGGCTTCGGACAGACTCTGTTTGTGAAGTCAAATCAAATAGTGAAAATATGAAAAAGTGAGTACTTGTACAGATGAAACACTGCAGGATACATACAGCATAGAAAACGACGATAGCATTCACAGTCAGTGAAATGGGGGGGAGGGGGGTTGACACAGCTTTAGTACTCCAGTGAATTATTCTAAAATGCTAAACCATCTGTAACAGCTAAGCTAATTTATCTCAAAGATTTACGAGTTTATATTAACATTTTGTACACACAGTCAAACTGTTACGTTACTTGTGTATTACCATACCCCTGCATCCTGTCATATGGCACTACATGGACAAGGTGATCAATTAAATGAGTGAGCATGCAACATACTGTAATAATAACAACATTCCCAACTTTTTACAATGATTGATGACAAATTACAGCTTTGCTTCTTAGACATGGATTTATTTTGCATTATTTACTGAGACATAAAGGTCATGCACACACCGCAGAGAACAGAGACAATTTTACCTTGTCAAGCTCCCCTTTGGACATGCCCAGCGGCTTGGTGAAGTCGTTGCGGAAGCGATCCCTTGGCTGAGCATTGAATGGCAGACCAGATGGGGGTGGCGGTGTGGCCCTCACCCCCACTGGTGTGTAGAGGGGCTGAGGTGGAATGCGAGCTGGTTTACCCCATCCCAGCTTCATTTCAAACCCCATAATCACTTTACCTACAATACAAAACCCACAACAAGAGCAATGGGGGAATGGTTATTAGATAAACCTGCTATTGCAGCCTGTAAATCAAACTTATTTTTAAGAGTCAACTGTACCGTCAAGTGCAGCCAAGGCTCTCTCTGCATCTTTCCGTGTCATGAAAGCCACAAAGGCTCGGTTGGAAGTCCTGCAGCGCTCCTCGTCTGTTCGGGGCCACATAATCTTCACACTGGCCAGGGGACCATACTTACCAAACTCTTTGCAGAGCATCTCCTCGTTCATCTGAAAAACGATAAAAATGAACAGCGAGAAATGTACATCTATGCTGCGCTAAGCCAATCGAAGTCAGTGTGCTCCTTTACCTTTGGGCTAATGCAGCTTATGTAGAGGTTAGTGGTGGTTGGCACGGTTAGGTCATCATATAATGCTGTCGGAAAAAGCAGGATTGAGGTTAGCATGATTTAGAGGTTAGCAATTTTCTACTAATAAAACACTCATTTTGGAGAGGGACTCTTACTTGATCGTCCTGGCGGTATGTCCAGATCTCCATATCCTCCTCCTCCTGCTCCACCAGGGTCATTTTTCTTCCTTTTATGTCTTTCCTCGCGCTCTTCTTGTATTCTGTATTTTTTTCAAATGTAAAAATAGGCTTATGTATGCCACAAAGATATCAACGGATTGAACTGAAACATGATATCAGGCACATTTGCAAAAAAGACTTACAGCTTAAGTTCTTCTTTGAAGAGTTCGAGATTACTCTTCTTCTTTTCTTCTGTCTTTCTTTTAAATGTCTGCTGATCAAACAGGCAGCCATTGTGTTTACTGTTACAACTGACTGATTGTTCAATTGCACTGATCAAAGTGAGAGATCATGAGCAACATTTAAAGAGAAGTGTAAATAGTTTGCATTCATACTGAATTCAGTAATCATGCCATTACACAAACATCAGAGTACAAACTTACAGACTTTTTGCTTTCAGCAGATGATACTGGTGAGACAAGCTGGGGGGCCAGCTTCGTAGCAGGTCGATACAGCTTACTTTTCTTGACCTCCTCTGCTTCCTCCTCTGCAAAAAGCAGAGCAACTCCTGAACACTGACTATCCAACAATTCATTAGGTAATAGTGATTGAGGTCTGTAAAAACAGGACGTGGCTCTGTTCCCACCACTGTTCTTTCAGCATATCTGAACATCTTGTAGAATTAGGTAGACAGCTTGGCCGTGGTTTCAGGAACAACTGATAGGAATTAGTTGAGTCTCAGTCTTGCTGCTGTGTTTGCAGTTAAGATTTAAATTAAAAGAGATGTCTTTACGTGTAACAGTACGTTGAAGAACTGCTCAGTACTGGACGAGCTTTATTTTTTTAAGTAAAGTGATAATGGACTGCTGACTGTGCGTCCCCAGAGTGGAGGAATTTTATTGATTCAAAAGATATGGGCCCTGAAAGATTAAGATGGTGAACTGTTTCACTGCTGAGTCAGCCTGAAACTCTTTAATATTTTTTTCACTTCTTTGAAAGATGTCCAGGTAATTCAGTTTAACATTATTGTAACAGATAACTCATTATTCATCTTTTGTCCAGACATCCCCTGAAGAAAAACAGGAACAGCTGCGTCCTATCATAATGCAAAATTGAAAGTCATGAAGTCCTAGCTGCTGACCTTTAGTTGCATTCACGATACCCCCACGGACAAAAGTTTTCACTCCGCTTTTCTCACTGGTCTCAAATGACGCCAAGAATTCTTCAAAAACCTCTGCTGCTTTTTCTTCCTCCTTGAAAGTCACACAGAAACATGTACAGTTAAGTATGTGCATTTTATCCCTTACCTAAGTTCACTGTTGATCAAATTCTAAATTTTAAGATTGATTACCAATATGCATTTATTTCACACATATTCTTAATGTAAAAAACATGTATCCTCACACCACGAATGCAGCTTTATAAATCCAAAAAGCACTAAATCATATCCAATATTATAACATCCCCAACCTCCTTACCTTTTTCTTGAGCTCTTCTTGTTCTTTTTTTGTAAGCGTTTTGATTGGAGTGACAGGTTTTCCCTTTCTATCTGCCATGCTAAACTGCATAAAAATAAAAATAAAATAAAAATGGAAAGGTTATTGTCAAAAAGCTAAATTTGTACATATTGTACATCAACTGTTTAAGATAAAAAAACATAATCCCCTTGCTTTTATTATTTTGACCTCAAACAGCCTTCCTATTGATAGTTAAAAGTAAGCATATAAACCATTTCACCCAATTGTTCAGATCACTCTAATCCTGTTATATGTATCCTTGTCTGACACCTCTAAGTTGTGTGTACAAACTGTAATGTTGCATCACTTTCAGAGTCAGTGGAGAATAATAAATAGTAGTAAATGATAGACATGCACTGGTTGGCAAAAGCAGCATGAATCTGTTTTCTGTTGAGTCACTTTACTTAATTTCTATCACTTAAGGCATCCCTTCTTTTGTCAGATAATAGACACAGGCAATGTGTGAAGGAAACAAACAGAACGAGTTGCCAAAACACATTTGAACAACACAAAGCAAAGTCTAGTGCTATTCATAACCCTCATACACTGCAAACTGCTAAAACATATAGTGAGAAAGGGGATGGGATGTTCTTTATAATAAGTTAGCTACAGCCAAGCAGGCAAACTCCATTAGATAATGTTTCAATTTAATAATACCATTTAACAAATATCCTGATGATATCTTCTGCTGCAGAGGTAACCTCACACGGTGTTTTAAATCAGTTTGTAGTACAAACGCTGTTTAAAAGGCCTGGACTAAATATAAGCTATCACTTCATGTTGCTAACGTTAGCTAACATTAATGTTTAGCTTAGCTAGGACTCAAGTGAGACGACAAGCTAACCCAGCGTTAACCTTTGGATGAGTAATGCTGAACGCAGCTGTCATTTCTCCGTCGACCAATATCCTGATAATCCCATAACCCATACAGATGCAAAAATCCCTTTCTGGTCGCTAACATCTGCTAAATCTGGATGCCATACAGTGAACACAGTTCTCTTAGCTAGCTAACATAACAGTCTTAATATGTTCTTCTCTAACGCCACAAACCACCGACTAAACGCACAGGACGCTATCAAACCACACTGCATGCACATATAGCTTCATGTCGTAGCTGGAACTGTAACTTACAATGTGTGTTATGCTATTGCTTCACCATTTTCTATCACAACATGCTATCAAGAGGCGAGATATCCTACTGGAGCTCCGGAGCGCGGACGCCTGCTTGGTGTGCGCACGATAATAAATGAGTCTGTCCCTGTGTGCTGCTCGTAGGCTGCATATTCACGAAGAAGTCATTCTCTCTTTCTCATGGCAATTTGACTTTCTTAGGTAAAGTCAAATTATTCATGTGTTCACTGCTATCGTTAATAGAGCCATCCCTCCTTATATTCCCATGTGTGTTTTAGTCACCTATGGCAGGAGGGTTTGTCCCAAATAGCCTGCATATGACCTTTTCTAAAGTTTGACGTTTAAGCAGGTCTTGTAGTTGAGAGAAACCTCTGAACAGAAGCTTATTTCTGGTTACACCCTTAACATTTGTCGTATTTAGGTGCATGGTGGAATAATGTGATTTTAAATGTTACCTGTATTCCTCAAATTACCCCCATTATCAATCATTTGACTGATGACAGAAACAATCCGGTGGGAATTGCCCCCAATACATAAACTCATATAATACAATATCATATCAGCCATAACAAGTCTGATTTAATCATTTGTTTGCATTAATGTTATATGTCTCATAGACAAAAAAGTGTAGACGACAATATATTTTTGACACATTCTTCCTTGGTGCCATGAAGTACAGTTAATAAAATACATTGTCACCATTCACAAATTATAATAGTAAAACTATGATGCATGAAATAATTTACATCTTTCATGCATCTTTGAATATCTTTCTCAACATAAGCTTTGCAGTGGTGAAATAATGTGATACTGAGAATTGAAAAAATAGTAAGTAAAAGTGTAGACTGCAGGCTATGTTCATTCCCATTATATAACTAGAAAAAAAACAACAGAAATTAGCATGCATGCTGTTTAGGTCAATCTCGGAGTGATTTTTTTGGCTCATGGAGAAAACAACTAAACTGTCTTTAACCAATCAAGTTAAAGGTGTTGGAAACATTGGAGCTTGGGTGAATCAGCTGTTTGTGGCAGCAGCACTTTGCTGCAAAGGTCATCACAAGCATCCAATGCTAGAGTAAAAGGTGTTGCCATTTTTGATATTATCTTTTAATTGTCATAGGGCTGACCAGAGGGGCAGTTGGGTCAACCACAGGCACACTTACTGGACATTTGGGCAGGCCATAGGGACACAGGAGCCTTTGGACGAAACAGACTAGGTGTGTTTGGGCCAACCAGAGGACAAAGGTGGGCTGACCTGAGGACCATTTGGGCAGATGAGGGCACTTTGGCTGATCAGAGAGGCATTTGGGCTACATTAGAGCCCCTCTGGTGTGTCATTATAGGGGGAAAATGACCCATAGGGCGCAGATATATCCTCTTCAGTCTGCCAGATATATCCCCTAACCAGGAGTAGCAGGAAACAGTGGATGACAAACCATAACTGATACCCAATGAACAATAGTAGGCCAGTAATTACCCTATATGTGGTTGCTGTGCTTTAAAAATAATTATTAGTATTCAGATGCATATGGCACCACTTAACACTCAGCATTGTTTAAATATCGGTCTGATATTGTTTTTATCATAGTGATTAATCATACTTTGTCAATTGCCACTGACAAACCCTCCAGGCATTGGGAGCCAAATGTATGGAAATCTGAATGTTGGATTGCATGAAGGGCCCCTGCCTCCTGTGTGCTTGCACTTGGGCCCCTGCTGGGAGTTTGGTATTAGCAGGTGGAGGAAGGGTAAAAGCCTAAAATGGCCACCATACCCTGCTCCCCATCACCATCACAATCACCAACAGCAGCAGCAGCAGCAACAGCACCACCTCAGAAGCCCATCCCCTAGCGTCCGTCCCGGGTATGTACCCCGTATGCGCATGGGCGGAGAAACTGCCGCTGTGCGCTCTTATTATTGTAAGAGTAATTTCTTTTTTACGAAAATGGCGTCTAGTCAGGGAGGTGTGGGAGCTGTCACGGCTCTACAAAGCCATCACTACTCTAGCGGACCTCTCTGGAGCCCGGGCATCAGCCAGTACCAGCACCAGCAGCAGCACCACACGGCCCGCAGCCTGGACCGGGCTCTGGAGGATGCCGTGTGCTCGGGGATACTGAACCTGAGCGGTAGGAAGCTGAGGGAGTACCCGGGGATGAGCTACGATCTGACCGATACAACACAAGCAGGTGGGTTGCTGTGCATGCATGGACTAAAAGAAACTACGAGTCAGTCCCAATGTGCTTCACAGAAAAATGTGCTCGCGGATAAATCCGTTTGTGAATGCAGCACGCCCGCAGCATTGTGCATGAATTTCAGAGTGATTTACTGGATAGAGGCGCATTACCGTGTAGGTGACAGTATTTAAAGGGATATACCGTCCACTGAGCTGGCTTCTGTAAATGCACGTATATAGGCTACATCCTGGTTGTAATTACTCATATATCACACCACTTTACTGCAAAAGGGGCTCGGCTGCTGTTGTTTTGGCCGACGCCAACAGCTTTCAGTAGCCCCCCCTGAGACACATGAATGAGACGGCAGGCGCACCCAAGTCAGGCGCTGTGCAGTGGTTTGCACACCAAGCTGCAGTTGATTTGGCACCGGGCAGCTGGAGCAGAATATGAATGAACCGAGAGGCCAGGTGTAAATTCTCGCTCAGTGAATACCATTTGTGGGGAGCATGTAATACACGTACATGCTATTTTTTATTTTTTTTCCATTTTCGCCACAACCAGACAAAAGATGCGGTGTACTTGCAGCCTCACCCCCTGCCTGCTTGGGCGCATATGCCCGTGTAGCCCATAATCTGTCAGAGAGGAGAAGGCACTGGTCTGCTTTTGGTTTCATATGTAGTTTGATAGCTTTTTATCTTTTCTTTGGTCTTGTATTTTATTGGGTTTAGCAAGAGGTCATTAGAATAATGTGTTCATGTAGTCAAGTCAGTCAGTAGGTCAGTATTAGTGTCACGTTTTCTCAAGGCATGTTATCAGGGTCAAGTCATATACTCATTTGTATTAGACATGGTGCTTTAGGAGAGGGCTTGTCTACACATGAAGGACCCCATGATAGACTGTGTAGGAGAATCTATGTGGTTGTGGGTTAGTATAGAAATACACCTTTTTATACTGTAGGCAGATTGGATGAATAATAGTGAAATTGAATTATTAATAACCATTCTCAGTCATTATCTTGGACATCTAGATGATGCTGGATCTAAGGATGATAGTTTCCTCCTCTGAGATGTCCACATGCCATATGGTGTTACTCAGTCATGTGCAGCTCATGGCAAGCCGCTGGTTTGTTGGAGAGCCCTCACCCCAAGAGATTTAAATTTTCTGCTCATAGATTTTGGTACCGCCTCATACCCGGACAGTTTTTTTTTTCCAAAATCCTAACCTTTTTGAAAACTGACAGATTTCAACACATGGATGGAATCAAAAGCAAAGTAAAAATATTTGTAGTAAATCACAATATATTCATTATTGACACTAATTAACTTGGCAACAGCCTCTGGAGACGCATCATAGAAGGTAACAGATTTGTTTAACATTAAGCAGACATTTTGGACATCAATGCAGACTGTTGCTTGTCTGTGTCAGTGATCCAAATGTAAAAAGAGAGTGACCTCCCCAGTGCTTGCAATGGATCCCAAACCAAACATGAACCATGTATTTTAGTTTGCACGGTGATATGATGTGATGTAAGGATGTCATTGTAAATTGCTTGCACCTGAACAATGTGACAAACCTATACCCCTGAAGAGCTGAAGCGCTAAGTATTATGCACAGGCTGCCTTTCAAGGGGGAGACAGACACTACAGGAAGTTAGTATGCACTATTTCTGGCCTGCTGGGTTGAATGTACACTTGTCACGATACTGTAACAATGGTCTCTATCTAAAGCAAGATTGCAATTTGTCAAGATCCTTGCGTATAGGATTTTGAAATAACTGTTATCATGAGTGCACGTTATATAACACTGATAGTAATCAAAAGAGATATGAGAGTGTACATTTCTGTCAAACCTTTGATCTCTTGCTTACACTGTCTCACACACTTTTTTTCACATCTTCATTTCAATACCTCGAATGAAAGGTGTGTCAGAGGGAAGTCTCACTTTCAAATGTGCAAAGAGAGATCAACACCTCAAAGTGCCCATCCTTCACATCAGCTACAGTCTCTGCTGTGAAAACAAGCAGCTCATTCAGACTTAAAAAAGGCAATTTCTTCTGAGATGTAGACAAATCCAATAAATAAAACCAGTTCTTTCTTAGTTCTCTCTTTGCAGTTTAGTATGTGTTTGGAATTTAAAGGTTTTGCAGTCAAAGTCCCTTTACTTTTCCTCATCTCTCTCAGAGGGACAACTTTGTTTATAAATTTACCTGTAAGAAGAAATAACTGATTCCTCTGAAAACTATTTTAATTGTATGTGTCTTTGCACTTTATTTCCTCGTACATTTGTATGTAGAATCTTTAGATCTGGACCCTTAATTGAAGCAACAGCATGGTATCCCACCATTAATTGGGTGCTGTTATAATTTCAATCCATCCCATTGTGGGTTTTAGAAGTTTTCTACAGAACAGGGTCTGACTGAGTGGCCTCCATCTGACTAATGAGCAGCAGAAGGCTCCAGTCGGTGTACACAGAGAAAGAGAGAGGCCTCCTCGCACAAGGGTGTCTGTTTGCAGTGTGCTACTGACAGTTTGTCTCCAGTCAGTTTGTTTTCCCATGGGAAAGTGCAAGTGCTGCCCTGACCTTGGAGAGGGGCTGGGGAGGAGTGCATCAACCTGGGCAGATGTTCAGGTTCTTATTCCTGCACGCCCCTGCCTGCCGGTACCCTGCCCCCGAGGGTACAGCCACACATACACGTTAAGACTGTGCTTCCACTGCAGCACCATGCAGTGTGTTCACATGTGTGCAGTATTGTCAGATATACAACAAAGTGTAGACAGCGGTGGGATCAGCTGCTGTTCTGTGTGTGCGGCTGCTCAGGGGAATCCTAATAAACAAATATATTTTTTCTTTGTTTGGTTTCTGAGAGAACATAATTACTTATTTACAATATACTTAAGAATATAGGTCATGCAGTAGATTGTGGTTTTAGTTTATATCCCCTTGTGTTATGACTCTGCTGCACAATTGAGGGCTGCACAGAATCTGTCATCACACTACAAACCTTTCGCCTTCTTGCGCATTCTTGTATCCTCTATGAAAGTTTGGTGTAATATTTAACAGCCAAATTAAGCTCCAAATGAAAAGAATGCGAGGTCAAAGAAAAGATAAAAGAAGTGTGATTTTTGTCGCCAACTGAGGGTGCATGCGATAGTTATATGACAAACATACAAACCAAACCAAACCAAAAGCTGCAAGATTCACCGTGTGTCATGTCCAAACTTGTATAGTATTTTGTCGAGAGCTGGTTGAAACAGGTGGCAAAATGAATATTCCACATTTTATTTAAGTGTGACTTGAAGCACACAATACATCTCACACTGTGAGAATGCTTCTTTGTTGTTACATTCCTGAGAAGTTTAGTCCTTCAAGACAGCTTGTGAAGGACATCTTACACTTCCACAAGGACACAAGTATCAAGCTGGCATTCTTGAATTCAATAATCGACCTGTGTAAATGCCGAAAGTGTCACTGCTCATTAAAGTACAAGCTCATTGCAGGCTGGCTCATTCAAAAGGCCTCCAGAGGCTTGGCAATTAAAAACACAGCACTACACTGTGCCACTCATACTTGCTGTGTTATGTCTTATTTGAAATCAAATCAAATATTCTGGGTATTTTATGAAAGCCTGTCCTGTCTTCGCTCGTCGTGTCATGGCTGGTCTGTGAAGAATAGAAGGCGCTGCTGGGAGGCTAGAACTGCCCCATAAAACAATTTTTATGTGACACACCATACACATCATAGAAATATGTAGTGTAGGGCTCCTTCTAGATTTGCCTGTGCATGTCTAGACAGAACATATGCATGCCTGTCAGCAAGAACACAATGCCTTTTCACATTAATGATGCCACTGTTAAATATTTGCGTAATAAAACTAAACTACCAAAAATGAAATGATAATTGTAAATAACAAATGTATCCTCATGATTCTTATTATGTTACACACTGTATGTAATAAAAAGAAAGTTCTTGCTGGAGTTCCTCTGTAACTAGAGGTTTTAATTATGCAGTATATGCCCAGTGATTTACTGTCTGTTTCCAGTGTATTAAACAGTTGAGGAAGGTTTATTAGTAAATGCTTACTGGAGATGATTTCCTACAGTGGCAGCCTGTATATTTGGAAATATCACTGATCTTTTTTAAGGAAATGTCTGATGAGCCCACTGTACCTCACATAACTTTCGGTTCTTAATAAGTTAAGAAGAGATCTGGAGATATTGTGGTATTTTAATGGCTGGATGGAAAACAAAAAGTGACCTGTTCCTCACAAGCCCCAGAACTGAAAGAACCTTTTAAATTAGGCCAGCATATATTTAAAGTACATTTAAAGTATGTTGGTTTTAGTGTGCTAGCTGGGGCTTCATTTTAGGGCTGCAACTTGTGATTATTTTCATTACTGATTTATCTATTAGCTATTAATTAATCAAGCAATGTTTTAAACTATTTAATATAAAACATTAAGGACACTTGCTCATTACAGTGATGTTACATCTCGAATTGCTCATTTTGTCTGAACAGCAGTAAGTAAGTTATAATGATATGAAACAGAGATAACCTTTTAGGCTTTAAGTTTGTACTTGACAAATAACTTAAACGATCATTCAAACTCACAGCTAACCTACATTCACTAAGTTATAATCTATATAAATAGCCTGCAAATAAAATGAGAAACTCTTGTGTGTCATACAATGTCGACTGTGCTAATTTTATCGTAATCATATTTCAAAGCACGCTTTGGTTATATCAGCACGTAGTTATAGCGTGAAGCTAACTGTACAGCCACGGCTTCTGTTTCTTGCAGAATATGGGTCAGATTTGTGATTGGACTCCATTCAGTCAGCGATTGTAAGGGTCCATGACTAAGAGAAAATAGTCAATTTGAGGTTTAAAGAAGAACACTAAGAATATATGGGAAACAAACATACTGTACTATATAGTTTGGAGGACAACTTTATTTTCATGATCATTTGTAGTTTTCACTTGTGACTGTTGGAGAGGAGTATAAACACCAGGACTGGAACCCAAAAGTTATGGTGTGTATCACCTCCTTGGACGAAAGCATCACTGGGAGCATAATATTTTATATCTAAAGTGCTTATAATAATCTGTCTGCATGTGTGTGTGTGTGTGTGTGTGTGTGTGTGTGTGTGTCAGTGGTGGGCTGCTGAATGTGGACTGATGAAGAGAAGATAATTTAGGGAACACATCTGGTAGGAGAAGTATAGATTCTGTGTGACTGTAATGCAGGGAGTAGACATAGACCAAGTTAGCGCCTGACTGTGAGTAAAATGAAATCCCCCATGAAAGCACCCACAGACAACCCTCCGCAAAGTAGCTGAGCAAATACAGCTGATCCAGAGACTGCCCAATCCCCCAGACCAAACTTCACAGAGAGCTGTCTGCCCGGCCCAACCACTCCATCACCTGGAGTGACCACCCCCCCACCCACCCATCTTATCATTGTTGAAGTGGGTCCTGAAAGCCAGGTAGCAGGAGCACCTGACTGACCATCTAACACCTCAATCCACACCCAGGCATGCACTATGCCCACAGAAGGTACCTGTCTGTCCTGAACACCCAGCTTCGTTCCAGACCACACCCAAAACCTGCCAGCCAGACGCTGTGGTCACATCTGCTGCTGGGCACAAATAATTAACCCCAATTAATCATGTTTTTGTCATGTTCCTTCCTTGTTTTCATTAAATTGAACCTTGTAGTGAAGTTGCTGCAGTAAAGACCTTGTGGATTTAAGTATTTTGGTGTCTGTTTCTCTGTAGTTTCTGCACTTGATGCTGGGATTTCCTATAGACCATTAGTGATATTTTTGCGCTGTTGTATTAAGACAATCACAGGTTGAATTTTTTTATTGCAATCTTAAAACAAATATGTTTTGAATCCCTCTGCAGCAACTCACAGTAGAGAGAGAGAGAGAGAGAGAGAGAGAGAGAGAGAGAGAGAGACTGGGGTCTGTTATTTGCTCCAGCACTCAGCAGGATATCTATTAGTATGGAGTTTGCTGTGTCATGGGAAGACAAAGCCAGACATCATCTGCACTAGCAACATAAATGAATAGATAGCTGATTTGGCGTGAGGGTGCAGCGTAGTGGAGCCGTGGTGTAGGGCTCGTCTGCCTGGCGGGCCTTGTCCTGCGGGAGCTCTGGGCGACCAGCAGGCGGATAAAAGGCCCACTGTGGGCTGCAGATGGTGCATGGCCTGGGTTGGAGGAGGGAGAAGGGGATGGAGATGGACAGGATCACAAAGACTGCCTCCACCCACCTCCCTCTCCCATCGACCCGCATGATTCCACTGCTACAGAAGAATCCCCAGTTGTGGGGCTGGAGGGAGGGAGGGAGAGGGGGAAGTCGTCTATATACAGCTGGGTTACAGCATCAAGGACCGAGCCTCAGGGAGAGGCAGCATTTACTCTTAATGGAAAACAAGTATAGCCTGTGACCTCAGCTTTGGTCTTTCCCCATGTGGCAATTTCTGTTTCCCTTAACCTCTCTGCTTCTTTTCCCTTTGTGCTGCTGTCTGTCTCATGGTCTGCTTCTCACTTCTGCTTACTGGCTGCTGTCAGAGTTCAGACCACAGCTACAGAGTGAGACCTGTCTAGTCTATTGTTGGTCATTTAAGGCTTGTCAGAAAGGAGAGCCTGCGTAAAGGCACAGACTCAACACACACAAGTAGGGATTAAAGGATGTGATATCTACATAAACATGTTCAAATGCTATTTGAATAACAGTTACTGACATGACATTTTGTATATTTTTTACGCTAATCCATCCACAACAAACCTCTTTAAAGTAGGTCAGCGAGTATTTGCTTTCAGTAAAGCCCACATAGCTTAATTGTTTAATAAAGGGTGGTAGCTATATGTAATTGCACGCATTAAGAGGATGGAGGTGCAGTAGTGTTTGCGTTTCCCGCACTATGGATGTGGCACTTCACTTAGGTGAGACAGAATAACTTAAAGCTGTTTTTATCTGTGGCTCTGCAGCTCCTCACATAGGTCTCTAATTATCGTGTCACCCGGAGATAATTCAGAAGACAGGATCGTTCACACACACATACACAGGCACACACACACACACACACACACACACACACACACACACACACACTAATTTGCAGCTGCTGAATCTATATGTGTCTGAAGGTGAAGTCTTATCAATAAGGTAGTTTTTACATGTATTATTCTCGTAGGTCCCCATGTACCCTCATGTTTCCTGTTTAAATGGATACTGTTTGTGTCAGGGTTTATTTGATAGAAGACACAAAGAGAGAGAGAGAGAGAGAGATAGTGTGGATTTGTGTGCATGCATGGAAATGTCTTGGGCTGTGTGAGTGATTCAGCAACCTTGAGGGATAATGGGCCTTAACTCAGGCTTTGTGCACGATCCAAAGGCACGCATAAAATGTAGGCCTCCATAGTGAGCATGGGTCTGGTTGATGATGTATATTAAGATTTAACACATAATGTATGTGTATAGGAAAGTGTCCTCCTCTACTTTGACGTTCTTGGGCAAGAGAGCGAGTATCTAAATATTTTATCATAAGAGGCAGATGCAGATGAGAGGCTGTGGTCATATTCATTGACTGGAGCAGGGATTACATTCATGCTCTTGTTGCAGAATAGAAGCGCCCACTCTTTGCTGATTTATGCAGGGCTGTGATTTTGGCTTCAGTAGTAAAGCAGAGCACATGAGTTATAGGTCTGTTTTAACTGTGTCACACTTTTAATTACACTTTGGCCTTTAATAATTCAGCATCACCAATTTGACCTTTCTCAACATATTGGAAAATATAATGTAATAATATATAAAGAATATCTTTGAATATAAAGAAGGATGCCACATTTTACAACACATGCCAATACGTTTTTTTCAAGAATAGTACAAAAATAGAATAACAGTTTTTTTTATATTTACCATATCCCAATATCCACAGAAAAATATATGGTAATGTTTTTAGCCAAGCTAGCTGCATGCTGCAATGCCAGTCAGACTGAAATATCCCAACTACTGGATGGATTTTTATGACATTTGGTACAGATATTAATGTCCCCCTCAGGATGAATTTTAATAACTTTGTCGATCTCTTAATTTGAAATACCTGCAAAACTAATGACATTCCCATCAGAATCAGCTGTGCTTTGTGTTTAGTGCTAATTAGCAAATGTCAGCATGCTAACACGCTAAACTAAGATGGTGAACATGGTAAACATTATACCTACTAAACATTAGCATGCTAGTATTGTCATTATGAGTATGTTACCATGCCAGCATTAGCATTTAGCTTAGAGCACCACTGTGTCTAAGTTCAGCCTCACGGAGCCGTTAGTACGGCTGTAGCACTCCTGCTACAATATATAAAAATTGGTCTGTTCAGCCATATAGCACAATATCACTTGGTATATCACATTACATTGTAAATATATTACATTTATATCAATATATTACATTTCCATATGTGTAAAAATACATATTTCAGTTATCAGCTCATAAGTGCAGTAAAATAACTCAGACATCATATATACTATTAAAAAATTATTCATAATGATCAAGCTCAGAAAGATAAATCCTATAGAAGAGCTAAATATTTTTATATGAATTATTCCAAACTGCCAGTGCCATAGAAAACCTACCACTCTTCTGTACAAAAAGCAGCCCTAATCTCCCTTTTTTTATAACCATTTGCTGGTTATCTTCTGTTGCTTGCAACTGATCTTTCAACAAAAAGAAAAGATGTGGAGTGAGTTCTAACACTTTCCACTCATTCATACAAATCTAAAGCCATTACTGTGCCACTCCCAGTGAGATCGATATTGGAAATACTGAGACATTACACTGCCAGTAGCACTCAAACCTTCGAGGCCCAAGACTCTGATGTAATCTTAGACCAGTGTTCGATGAAGAGGCGTGCTGCCCACTGCTCCGTCATGGAGATGTATTGATTAGTCTTTCAAGTCTATGGCCTCATGCCTAAAGCAAACATAATAGACGGTGCCCAGATCTTGAAAAGATAGTAATATGTGTGTCACCTGTATGTTCAAAGTGTACATATTTCATCAGCTCCTGTTCCTCCGCCTTGCAGATTTGTCCAAGAATCGCCTCACAGAGATCCCTCCAGAAGTGTGTCTGTTCGCCCCCCTCGAGTCGCTCAACCTCTACCATAACTGCATCAAGTGCATCCCAGAAGCCATTATCAATCTGCAGATGCTGACTTATCTTGACATCAGGTGGGTCATTTCTAACACTATACTTTCAGTTTGGTTCCTTTGTCTCATTATATACATTCAATAAAAATGAATGTATATGTGTGTTCAGTTTTATAGACCTACCTCTCAGAAGAAGTGCTTATTCCCCTTTCAGAGCACCAACAGGGCAAACATGCTAACATGAAAGAGAAGCATTTCCTCTTTTGCTGAAACTCAATTCCCAGTGATCAGATACTCATTGTTACATGCTTCTGTGTACTATTTTAAATGTAGGTCAATGTTTTGTCTTCCTCTACAGCCGAAATCTTCTGTCAGTTTTGCCAAAATACTTGTTCAGCCTCCCCCTCAAAGTCCTGCTTGTGAGCAACAACAAGCTCGTGTCCATCCCCGAGGAGATCGGCAAGGCCAAAGAGTTGATGGAACTGGTGAGCAGTGTGTATGTGTCAGTGCATATGAACTTGTGCGTAGTGTGCTGCTGGAGTAATCCCATTTCCTACACTTTGTCTCCCCTTGCAGGACGTGAGCTGTAATGAGATCCAGGTGCTGCCGGCTCAGGTGGGGAGGCTTCAAGCCTTACGAGAACTCAACATCAGGAAGAATTGTCTTCACATGCTGCCTGAGGGTCAGTCTATCACTCTCTGTTTTTTTTTTTCAACCACTGTGTTCTTTAGAGATGTCCCATAATTGATTTAGACTGACAGTTTTGGCAATCATACCAGTCCTTTCATAGCCAAGAAATACACCTCTACAGTATTTGTTTTGTGTTGGCTGTCATGTTACTGTTGGTGTAAGCAAAACCACCTTGATGGAGCTGATTAACATGTTTACTACATGTTGATCAGCTCCATCAAGGTGGTTTTGCAATACTGTCATACAAGTGAAGGATCCCTGAAGTACAACATTAATCCATTCTTAAACAATTCTTAGCAGCCTCCGATTTTGTTTATATTTTATAAAGTTAACAGGCTGAAGTTTATGTGTCGCCATGACTTTGAGCACCTTTGTTGGTCAAGTGTGTTTAGGTCATTTGAATTCACCAAGGTTATGAAGCTGACATAAAGGCAGTTGCGGATACCTCTTACCATTCCCTGCATGCATTTAAAATTAGAGTGAACTGAATTAAAAAGTATGACACTATCACACCCTTGTGTGGGAGTGGAGCTTCAAGACCCCGTTGCATTTTAGAAGCAGTACACATTCAACAAAAGCTGTTTATGAAACTCTTCTTTTGTTTGTTCTTGCAGAGTTGGCTGACCTGCCTCTCATCCGACTTGACTTTTCCTGCAATAAGATCACAGAGATTCCTGCAGCCTACAGGAAACTCAGGCAGCTGCAGCACATCATCCTAGACAACAATCCTATGCAGTCTCCACCCGCACAGGTAAGTGCATTCATTTCATATTGCTGTTTGTGCATATTATGTGGAGGTCAAGTATATATATGGTGTCAACATGCAGCGCAAATGGTTTTTATGAGTTTCCTGTATGTGGTTGTTGAGTTTCGAGCTCGTCATGTCCCTCACGTTCTAATGAACTTGCTACAATGGCACCATCTAGTGGATGAATGAACATATACGTCTTTCTAGCTGTTACAACAACTGAGATTCTAGAGACACCTTGTGTGCATTTGTATGTTTCAGATTTGTCTCAAGGGCAAAGTGCACATATTCAAGTACCTGAACATCCAGGCGTGTAGGATGGACAAGAAGCCGGACACCCTGGACCTCCCCTCCCTCGGCAAACGTTGCCTTCCACAGCCGCTTACAGATAGGTACTGACACATTTATTGTTGTTGTTTAATAATGACACACAATGCAGCAACATTTGTATCATTTCTGTTTCTTTAAACATATTATTTGCATCTACACATGCTTCCTTGATGATAGTTCATGCATTATGTTATGCACACATGGCATAGTATTCGTTATTCTGCACTTGCAAATTATTTATTTATCATTACCCGTTACAAAAATACAGCCCTAATGTGCAGTTTGTTTTGCATATTTTCAGCATGGAAGATTTTTATCCCAGTAAGAACCACGGGCCTGACTCTGGAATTGGTAGTGACAATGGTGACAAGAGGCTGTCTACGACTGAGGTCAGCGCTCAAACACTCAAGATTAACTGATGGCATTGCCAGTGCATGATGAGCATGTTATCGGGTTTTACTACTTACCGGAATGCAACATTTTGAGATTCACAAATGTCACAAAAGTACACGCTGCTGGCGCTGCTAGTTTGGTCTAGTTTTCAGCATAGTAAATCTACCAAATGGAAACACTCTTGGGTTCTGGCTCAGGCAATAACACTCACTAGCAGACTCTCCAGACAAAGCAGTAGAGGATAAGACAGGCTTGCAATCAGTGATAGAAAAATAGGCACATACAGCAAACAAATTCAAAGAGGCCAAAGCATACAGGCAGTGGTAAAAAGCTGGCTGGGGATCATAAGAAAAGACAGGCAGATTAGACAACATAATGCTCACGTAGGACTGGCATCTAGACAGTAGAATATTTGGCAAGAATTAAAAGCTAACTGGGCACTGGGTTGATTGACTAATGGGAAGCAGGCGTGCAGGAAGGTGGGTGATCAGGGGTGACTGGCTGAGGTGGGAAGTTCTCTGAGAGTGACTGGTGGACAGATGGCGAACAACTGAGTCTAGAATGAACGCAGAGGTTGTTGTGGGAATCAGCTATTCTGAAACACACATGTGTGGGAGTCCACCCCAAACACAAGACACAGACACTGCTGCTGGTGCTGAGCCATAGTATTGCATGAGAAGTGAACATACATACAACATTGGAGACTTAATTCAGTCAAAGATGTATACAGTCAAAATCACACACATATGTCTGGCTAGATGCCTAGGGCTGTAGCAATAACTCTCAAGTGGATGACTGCCACACAGTCACCCGTTCAGACTAGTTCAATTTAAAATGAATGCAAACATTTAGACTTAAATTTTTAAAATAGGGAATGCTAAACTGCAGGTACAAAGACCAGCACACAGGCCCATTTGAACCAAACCTCATTGTTTTTTTCTTCTCCTGCAGCCTTCAGACGACGACACGGTCAGCCTGCACTCTCAGGTTTCAGAGACAGCCCGTGCTGATGCCCTGTCGCTCCTCTCCAAAATGGACTCTTGCAAAGGTTACCGAAAATAAGTATCACATATTCCTAACAAGAGACTCGGGGGTTGTTGAATGAAGTGCCTAAAATGTGACAGTTTATGTGATGAACGCGGATGCTTCCTCCCTCTATCAGATCAGGATCTCTATGACTTTATAGAGCCCAACCCGGACGAGGATCCTGCTCTGTCAGAGTGTGATGGGCAGCAGAGCAGTCATGTGTCTTGTATAAAGGTATGAATCTATCTATCTATCTACCTGAAGGATGATTACAAACATAACAAAAACTTAAAGGAAATCAGTGGGAGGTCCACAGGAGATAAAATCATTTTCTGGTTGTTGGTTCCTGACATGGGGTAAATGTGTGTGTGTGTGTGTGTGTTTCAGGAACTGGAGAAAGTTCTTAACATGTCTCACCAAAGCAAAGATAAAGACAGCTGGAAAGAAGAGTCTGGGTGAGTTCATTTCTCAACACAGCAGTCAAACAAACAACTTGAACTAGCTAAGTAGTTATGGCACATCTTGTACCTCTGATGCTTGAGCAAGTGCTTTTTTTCTTGACTTATTTGTTACAAAATGCATGCAAAACCATTTTTTGTGGTAAGACTGCAAAAAGAGTTCTGTGGAAATAAAGATTTTCCTGATCACAGATTTTACAGTACTAGATGGTGAGCCCCTAGTAAAGGCAGATAGCTCCTTTCATCACCAGCAGCAAATACACATTGCGTGCCTCAGCTTGAGTACTAATAAAATGTGACTGGCAGTCTATGGCAATAACTGGTCTGTTTGAAGGACAGGCATGGACCAATTATATAACCACAAGAAAATATGTTAGGCAATGATAACAGCCAGTATGAATACTCATTGTGCAGTCTGGCAGTTTAAAACATCTGCAAATATCTTTGTAGGTTTATACTGCAAAATGTAAGACAATCATGTACAGCCTCAACAACAAATGAATATCCTGTGGTCAAAAAGACAAGTTTAGATTACATAATTTAGTTTACATACACACAACTATGTCAAAGAGGCTTTGGTGTTTTGACAGCTGTGTTGAGCCTTTCTGAATTTGTTGTTATATACAGAGTGCTCTCTTCTCTTTGCAGACCTTTTGTGAATTTGGACAGACTATGTTGTTGGCAAACTCGTGAGTCAAAATCTGATGGTAATAACTTTGATTCTGAACTTTTCCCAGGTCTGATAAGGAGCAGCTAGTTGAGGAAGAGGATGATGAGCTGAAGGAAGTGCTGGATCTGAGGAAGATTGCTGTTCAGCTTTTGCAGCAGGAGCAGCAGAATAGGTGTGCGGTTCTCCTTTTTCCATTTGCTGCACTGCTTAAATGCACTACTTACGTTCTTCTTACTCCTCATCACGTAATATGTATACTCATGTGTGCTGCTCCCATAGAGCGGAGACTGTTTCCCAGAATCTGATATTTCTTTGCTTTCCTAGACTTCGCAGGTTGAAACAGTAGAACTGTACAACTGGTGAAAAGATCCTTTCATCATCATCTGTTTGTGGGTTCTTTCTGTGTTTCTCAACATTCAGACAGTTTCTCCTTACATCCCCAAATATTGCTCCATCATCACCCTTTTACCTCTTTCACCTCTGCAAGTCAAATCCTTATCAGCGTCACTCCACTCCACACTGTCCACTCTTGACCTCTCCCTGATCGTCTCTTTTCCCCTGCTTTCTCCCTCAACTCGGCTGCGGCACATTTGATGTACGGCTTCCAGGCGACGGTCCTTAATTTGCAGAGCCGAGAGTCTTATTCACCGACGGAGAGTGACTGGCCGGGCACACAGGTAGATGCACTTTCTTTAGCATCATGTACGCACTGGGTACATAACCACTGGTCATGTCAAACACACTGACACAGCAGGCACCTGGTGTGTTTCTGTATCTACCTCAACATACAGTACATTCCCATACAGGTTTTTTTTTGTCCTATATGAATGAACATGAGGACATCTAAGCTGTTTCTATGCTTGAATTTATGAAAATGTTTCCATCTTAGAAGTGGACTTAGCTCACTTTTTTCATGAACGGGTTTATGCAAACTTGTTAAAATGAAGACTAGCCTATAAAGAGACAGTTTTAAGTACAGTCCATCCATTGTGCAGATGAATTGCCTTTTGTTGCTCAATTGGTGAAATGTACCTTGAATTTGACTCAGACCAATTGTTTTATTGTTTTTCATTTGTAAACTGTAAGTCATTGACACTCCACATTCATCATGTAACATGAGTCACCGCCGTTGTCACAGTAAATGTTGCACCTGCATGTGTTTCCCTTGACAGATTCCTAAGTCACTCTGGAAGCTCCAGCAGCAAACCGAGGCCCCCGCCTCAGACCACTCGTAGGTATGTACTGTACCACATGTTCAGTCCTGCTGACTAGAAGCACATTACAGTGGAGCCCTTGTAGAGGGCATGTGGTAATGCTGACCAGGAAGCTAGCTAAAACTAGTTTTATGAAGAAAAGAAAAATACAAAAAAGAAAACATCAAATTGGGGAGGCGAATGTTTCACTTTACTATGATATAATAGACATAGAGCATCTTGCCAGAACCACTTGTACAAACAGATTTGTTAAGCGGTACTCAAGAAAACTTGTGGGATTCACCAGTTTAGAATTTTCTCTTTGGTACGAATGAAATTCACGAGAGGTCTGGGCGAGGCCTGTCGTACGAGTCATATAGGGGAGACAAATGGGAAAAACACTTGTTTTTACATGACAGTGTGTATTTCCACAGAATATATCTATCTATCTCAAAAGCGTTACCAGAGAGAGACATTTAGGATCATAATATGAAAAGGTTCTTGTATGAGGCCCCTAGTGTCTTTAATGTTATCTGAATGTAAAACAACAGATGTAGTCATCTGATTCTACTCGTGTCTTTATTCTAGTGCTTCTCTGGATGAAGGAAGTAGTGGAGCTTCAGTGCTGAGTGGACAGGTACAAACTGATATGTGATATTTCAAATTTCTTGTGTCTATCAGTTACTTTGTTTATAGTCACGCTTCCCATTCCTCATGTGATGTGATGATGTTTTGCCTCTGGAGAATGCAGTTAATGATTTTCATTTTAACTGTCTGCTCGTACAGCCTTCTTCTTCCTGCTCCTTTGATGGCAGCCTGAAGACAGATCAGTCAGATTCAGAGCCAAAGTGGCCAGAAGTCCCACCTGTCCTCAATCAGAATGAAGATCGCAGGAGGAACAAGTACCTGAGGAAAGATTATCTGAAGGTGTGAGCATGTACCTGTCTCCCCATAACTGCAGCTGTCTTATTTATGGTTGGTGTATTGGGTTACGCTCATAAGTTGCCTGAGGACAAATTCTTACCCTCAGATGATTAATTGTGTATTTCTCTCTTACCGCTATTGGTATAAAGCATGCAAGAAGTTTTTTTTTTTTAATAAGATTTGAGATATCCATCTGTAAAATTCCTGTTACTACCACAGTTTATGGAAATGATTGGGTTTTTGTTTGTGTTGCTCACAAAACTGCAAAAAAGCAACGTGTTTCCTCACTGTGAGAACACAGTTTTCATGGGGCCTACTTCTTTGTTTGTTCCAATAAAAACTGTTCACAGTGAGGTCTGTGGATTCTCCAGAGTAACTGGGACATTGTCTCTAGACATACACACTGCTGTTGAGATTTTTAAACTCTTTGAGCGCCACAAACTCCATTCTCCTCTTTTGTATTCACACAGCAATCACAGCGGTCACAGCAGAAGTTATCAGGTATCTCAAAACCTGGGCCAATAAAAATAGCCAAAAAAGATACCATTACTGATGGGAGTAAACATGTTTTTGTGTGATTTGAATGAACTGATCCTTTAAAAAGTGATGTAAAAACAGGAGGTCTCATACATGTGCATCAGGCAACCACAAAGATCCTTGAGAAAGCCCCAGGATTTATCAAGAAAGTTACTTTGATTAAAGATAACATATTGAAAGGAGGTATGATGATCAAAGGCCACTCTTTTATCATTATCATCCCTCCCATATTTTGTACTGTACGTCAGTTTGATATCTACAACATGAATAGTAAACAACAAAAGTCTCTATCCGTGGTTGAACGCTTGTCCATCCGGAGACCGTGAACAGAAATGAGGCGAAACAGTTCATCCTAAAAATAATGTGTTTTTCCTTTCCTGACAGTACAAGTGTCAGAGTGCTCGGAAAAGCTCCAGTGGGAATGACGACTGTGAGGTTGGTGTGAGAAACATCCTGTGTGGATCTAAATATCTTATCATCTCATCATCTCTCTTATCATCAGTTCTATCGCACTGCCTTCTGATTGTAATGAATGTTTTGTCTACAGGAGGGCTTGCGCAGCACTGACTTCAGCACCACTCTGACAGTGTTTGGACTAAAGCCAAGATCAGGTAACACACAAGTGCTTATTGTACAACCTCTACTGTGTTCACTTTTTAAAAAATAAGTGTTTTTCCTTTTCGCTGCATTAATAGTCATGGAACTTTTGGGTTTTAAAATAGCCTTCCACAGGGTTATTATCTTTTCAATGTGTGGTGGAAATGTATGATATCACCCATGCATGTACGTGAGGAAACAGTCCACGTCCATTTGCATGACCTCTTCTGAAGATAATAAAGAAATAGATACTAGAAAGGATGTAAACCCTTATGACTTGATAAATCCAGAAGCTTAAGTAAAAAATGTAGTTTTCTTGCCCATGCAATTAGTAGAAAATAGTCTCTTTTTCTTAGAATACCTCAATGGGATTAGCCTAATTAGTCTATATTTGGTCCAGTTATATAAACACTGAGGCAGTGCTCCATTGTAACCCAACACTCTTATCTGTCGTGATGTCAACACTTTCCTCTTCACATGAAGCCAAAATATTTTAGGTGGAGTCCCAGCGTCCTTTCTCTGGAAGCAGGGAAGGTTTCTGAGGAACTGTTGATCTGTTCTATATCAGTGCGTTAGCCGGACGAGGACAAGGCACAACAGGACTGATGACTCTTTGTCTTTTCCTGATGAGCTGTATTTGGGTGCACTAATAAATCTTGTTTCAGTGCACTAATACATCTTCTTTTGTAAGACATGGACATGGAAATATGTTTTTAGCATTCTTGATTTATAGTTATCTGTAAAAACAGCAGTGGAGGAGGAAGTATTCAGATCTTTTATTTAAGTAAAAGTACTAATACTACACTGTAAAAATACTCCATTACAAGTAAAAGTCCTGTACTGAAGGTACTCAATGCAGAAAAATGGCCCCTGTGACTGTTATATTATTAGATCATTATTACTTGTGCATTAATGTGCATGCAGCATTTTACTTTTGTAGTTGGTTGAGGTGCAGCTAATTTTGACCTATTTTATATAGGGCACAACTAACAGCAAGGCAAAGCAACTTTATTTGTATAGGACATTTCATATACCAGGTCAATTCAACGTGCTTTAATAAAAATACAGCAAGGTAAAAAGATTTACAATATAAAAGTGCAAGCGACACAGAATATACTAGATTTAAAACTAAACAAGTATAGTTTAAATAAGTAAGAATAAAAAGATAAAAGAACATGACAATTTTCATTATGTATTAATCTGCTGATTATTTTCAATGGATTGATTGTTTGTCAAACTTCAGAAAATAGTGAGAAATGTCCATCACAGTTACCAAGAACCAAATTGACGACTTCAAATAGCTCGTTATGTCTGATCAACAGTCAAACCTCAAATTCATTCAGTTTACTGTAATTAAGACCAGGAAAAGCAGCTAATCCTCACTTTTGAGAAGCTGGAACCATGAAATGTTAGGTATTTTTTCTTAATTTGATTTATCAGTTATTAAAATTATTTTAATTTTCCTGTCGATGGACTAATCGATTAATTTCACATACTGTTGGGTAGTTTAATCTATAACAATGCATCATGTTTTATAAGCTCTTCATATGCTTTGTGTGCAAAATCTTAATTGGTAAAGTAACCAGTAACTATAGCTGTCAAATAAATGTAGTGGAGTAAAAAGTACAATATGCCCCTCAAAAATGTATTGGAGTAGGGATATAAAGTCGCATAAAATGGAAATACTCAAGTAAAATACAAGTAACTCAAATTTGTACTTAAGTACTGTACTTGAGAAAACAGTTTCTTCTTTGTTGCTTATCTTTACAACTGTAAGGAATTGTGATTTTAACCAAATAAAAATAAGAGATTAAGAATAAGATTACCCTTAGAAGTATGAGCCACACCTCGACAATTTCTAGAAACCATAGACGATGCAGTGATATTTGTTTTCTACAGAATGTAGCTTTGTTTAACAGCGGCATCGCCTTTTTTTCTGATAACACATAACTCAGATTTCTTGCTTGGATATCATCAGACAAAGCGCTTTGCTTTTGGGCCCTGAGTACCTTTTATTTTGCAGACTTACATGGAGTGGAATGTGCGTATCTATCTGCGTAACACTAAACTAAAGCAGACCTCAGCTGTTTCTTGGATTTTCTTTGTATCTCACTGTGTGTTATCTGGAACTCAGAACAGTGCTCTTCATGTATTATTTCAGCCTTCACCAGAGGAAGCCGTCAGGAGTACACCTCGACAGACCCCAGTTTCACCATGAGGAGGAAGATGGAGCACTTGAGAGAAGAAATGGAACAGATAGGACTCTTACGGCAGGTCAGGAGCCTCACAGCTTGTTTATCCCTTTGCATTTTACACAAAGCATTGAGTCACTCACAGGCCAAAGCCTGCCAGACCCTGCTTTTGTTCCAGTGTTTATACCTTTAAATGAATAAGTGACATCTAAATCAAATGTCCAGAGGATTGTGTGTGTCACAGATGCACTTGGTTTCTAAGAAGTTGAGTCATACTGTGCTCTGTATCAACCCTACAAGACCCATCTCACTGTGTTAGGTCTAAGCAGTAGAGCATATTGTGCAACTTTTTTTGTAGTAGTAGTAGCACTGCTTTGTAGCAGAGCTATATTTTAGTTCTATTTTAGTACTTGTGTGAACATGCACAATTCACATTCCAGTTTACCTACCTATATTCAATAGGTTCACCTGTCAGTAAGTACTTTATCCTGTCTGGAATTCCTCATAACGGATGAATCACCACTTTGGCCGTACATTGTTTGTGGAGCCAAACTTTGCAGTTTTTAAAGGTGCCCTGTGGAGTTTTCTTGTAAACAAAGAAAAGTTATGTTTACATTCAGTGTTACCAGAACTCATTGTGTGTATTCATGAGGTCTAACAAACATGTTGAGTGCATTTCCTTCCTCATAAAACAAAGCTACATTACATTACATCCGTGTTTACTAGCTTGCAGTCTTTCTTATTGCTGTTGGCGCACTGCTGTATACCTTGGCACATTACCGGCAACTGTCGATCAGTGGAATAGTGTGAAACCACTGGCAGGAATGCATGTGCGTGCATCTGCGTCCTAGTCAGAATTTCCACAGAATACCTTTAACATATACTTAAATATTACTGAAAACACTGTCTGCTCCAGCCACAGCTTGGTTGGTTAAATTTTAAACTAGTAAAATTAGAAGTAGAAGAAAAGATAGGGGATAATAGAGACACATCAGACAGTGTAAAAGGAGACAAAGTGGGAGGCTGTTTCAAAGTCGAGAAGCAACAACAGCTACTAAAGGAATGCGAGTCATGCACAGGCAATGCTTTCCATGCTGAGAAGAGTACAGCAGACATTCCCTTTACTGGCAAACCCGCAACTGACTTCTTTCACAAAATAAGGAGTTGGGGCACCATCTATGTTGACAGGTCATTTAATTTCCATTACATTTCCAGTCGCTTACTGTTTCCAAGGTCAAGAATGAACTTTCAATCTCAATAAAATCATTGTCATAGCTGGTGAGAAATTACACTACTTTCTAGTCTCAGGAAAGTGTTCTGGATGGAAAATACAATTAAGGTCAGACAGAAGCAGAAACAGCATGCATGACCAGAGTTTCACATTTAGAAAATACCATTAGGCAATGCTGACAGCACAACAAACCCCTTGTTCATCAACTTTACAGAGAAAGCAAGAAAGCGTTGGACAGTGTGCAGACTGCACATAGTAGACCATTGACTTCAATAAAATTCCTTCAGAAATTATTACCA
Organism: Macquaria ambigua; assembly: GCA_008360985.2. Taxonomy (NCBI): domain Eukaryota; kingdom Metazoa; phylum Chordata; class Actinopteri; order Centrarchiformes; family Percichthyidae; genus Macquaria; species Macquaria ambigua. Next base: position 554,905 of record VMKM01000130.1, read on the forward strand.
TCAATACCAAGATCTATTGACTGGATCATGATGACAAACACCTATCAGATAAACCAAGATGCATTCAATGGACTCATTCATTGACCAACTAGCTGCAGGATCTGGTCTTTGCTGTTGACAGTGCCTGCCAACCCTGATGTACAGGAACAAACAGACACTGTGCACAGAACCAGATTCAATGTTGCAACACCTACTGTGATAAATTTACACCCTGTGGTATATGACTTGTGCTACTTCGGGAACTTGATTGGCAAGAATGTTTGGGCGCTAAAAGATGTTGAGACACATTTAGCGAAATTCAGTTATGCCTTCGGCTACTGTGAAACCCCACCAAATGTCTTTCTTCATCATGCATCTGACAGTCAGGGAATTGCAGAGGGTATCTGAGGTACTTTTGTTCCAAAAACATATTCAACATGGGGGTGATATTTATTTGAAGCCCTTCTTTTGGAGCTATACAGTCAAATTACGTTCCATATTTACTAAAGGGTCACGCCAAGGTTGGGAAAAACAAACATCATGGCTTTGTTTGGGCTCATGCAATATGTATTGCATGGCATTCCCATTTAGATGCAAAATATGGGAGGAAGGAAGGGAAATTTATACAAATAGCTGCTTAAAAATAGATGTAAAATATGTGGCACTGCTTTGTCAGACACACACAGCCTGTAAAGAATATTGTATATATATATATGAGGTAACTTTACAGGAGCTCTCCATTCAGCACCACAGCAACACAAGACTAAAGAGCAGCAATGCAACAATTTATTAATATTTACACAATTTTACCTTTCTGTTTCCCTCATTGGCCTCCTGCTTAAATATATATATTTTCATGACTCATAGTGGTTTACAGCAGGTCCAATAAGTGTGATATGTTGAGTGTCAACGTTGGAAACAGTAATTTGATAGCACTGTTGTCATCATATGCCCCAAGACCCCTTAAGAGCTAAGCACAAGACCACCTCCAGAGGAAAACTGGAGTGGTGTATGACCAAAGCTCCATACTCAGGTCACATGATGACAACTGAGCTATTAGCCAATTAAATAGTCAATCAATAGGCCATAGTTTTCTTTTCTGTTTAAAGCAATAATCTGGTCAAAGGAGTTTTAAAGTTTTAAGAATCCCCCAAATTCTCCCATGTTGATTCAGTGACTGAACTGACAACATTAGGCTATTTAGCTAATATTTCCTCACATAGTATAGCCTTCTCCTTGTGGGAAGAGTGCGTGATTACAGTTCCAAAAGTGTCTTCTATACACCTGTTTTGCACTTCATTTACTTTTCAGACATGCACACAACGTGTCTTTTAAAAGCCCTGCATCAGATCCTATTCAGCAGCACTTAATACAACTCAGATGATGTGTGGCTGGGCTCATTTACATCTGCAGTCTCAGAGAACATTGCATTTGTACTTTCAATTTCATTAAAATAGAGTCTGCTGTGTCTCAGTGGTAGACAAAGAACAGAAAAGTCTCTGGAGAGGAGACAGAACTCAATGTGAATTTATTTATTTTATAAAAATAACTAAATAAGACTCCTTGTTCAACCAGAATATGCATTTTTTGTTAAAGGACAGCGATGTCATTGGGCCATTGCTAATGTATTTACAGAACATTGAGTGCAGACTGAAGGTGTTGCTCCCAGAAGATGTTGGAGCTGCTCTGATGGACGGGGTTGTCCTTTGCCATTTAGCCAATCACATTTGTCCTCGGTCTGTTGCCAGCATCCATGTACCGTCTCCTGCAGTGGTAAGTTTCTCACTATATGAAGTTAATAGTTGGGAGTAGTTATATGCATTGTTACCTACAAAATCTACATGACCTTACAGCTTCATGAAATGTTTTTGTTTGTCCTGCTTTTAATTTCTAACATAATTGATATTCTGGCCTCCAGCCAAAGCTTAGCATGGCTAAATGCCGTAGGAATGTGGAGAACTTCTTGGATGCCTGTAAGAAGCTGGGTGTCCCACAGGTAATAAAAATAACAATCTATCATTCTCGTTCATGTGTTACTTACTACAGTGTATTAGCTTTATGTTTTTGTTGTTCATATTTATGATCTACCAATGATATCAGCTGTTGATCTCTGGAAAACACATTTTACAAACCTGCAGTAATAATGAGTGACTGTACTAAAGTTCTCTGCAAGTTCAGTCATGCGCACTCATTGGTCTGATTTGCACTTCAGACCAATGAGATAAGCCTCACACTGATGGAACATTTATCCCATAGCCAATGGAAATAAAAAGAACATGTATTATCATTTCCTTTGAAAAGATCTGCCTGGCAAATAATGATTTAAATTCTTACTACAAGACAATTATTTATGTCATACTGTAGTAAATACTGATAGAAATCGTAATACAAGCCATTCTTAAGCTTCAACACATACTGAAACTTGTTCTGGAAAAAGCTCAGCAGAAAATGCAGGGCTCAACCAAATGACCTCCACACAAGTGGAATTAAAGGGTCAGTTCACCCAAATTACAAACACAGATTTTCTTACTTACCTCGAGTGGTATTGACCCACACAGATGGTTTTGTATGGAAGCCAAAAAAGGCCATAATAATTTGCATTTTATAAGCAACTGAATACCTAATGACATTTAAATACCACTAAATGTATAGCACTGAAATATTTTAATTTAATAACCATATATGTGAATTTATGTGGTTTGGATTCTCTCTCTTTGAAATTTGAGGGAGGTCATTTCACGTTTTCAAGAACACAACACACTTTTAGGTTTCACAAATTCAGATAGAAAATTCGGGATCTCCAGTCTCTCATCTGAACTTCTCTTTCTTGGATCGCATGTCTGACAGAACGTAACCTGATAGGACAGAGGTCTGATCGATTATATTGCTTATCTTCAGTAGACCAAATATTCAAATTTGAAATTTTCATCTGACTCATGACTTGACTTGAATTTTTAGATAAAAAAATGACAACTTGAGCAACTTGAATGTAGTTTTTTGAATATTGGACAAATCTGAACCCTGAAAAAATATAAATTATAAAATTATAATCAAGATTTGGACATTGCACAGCCTGAAATTACCCTGTGTTATTTGATTTCCAGCCTGTTAAGTAGTAATTTTATTTTGGTTATTCAATTACATATAAGGTTCAAATCTTACAGCCTTTTTTGGTTTCCATAGTTTTGATGTAATTTGCCCAAGTATTGAGATAGCCATCACTGAGGTTTCTGTCTTCACCCAATACAATAGAGATCAATAGTAATTAATTTAAGGTGCTGGTGCACAAATCTCAGAGACACATATCGTAAAACCACTGCACCCAAAACTATCTTCATGACAATTATGATAACTCAGAAATTATTGTGTAAGAAAGATTTTTTTTTTGTGTGTAGTTTGAGTGAAATGGTCCTTTAAAAAGTGCTGATATATATGCAAGATCAGTTTAGTTTAGTCAACCACAAAGATCCTTGAGAAAGTCCCAGGTTTTCCCAAAAAGAACTATGATCTATGATGACAGATCATAGAAACCTCAGAGATGAATATCTCCAAATCTCAACATAAATCTGCATAGTTAGATACCACAAGAGGTAAGTGAGAAAGCTTTTTTTGTTTTTTGTTTTTTTGTAGTTTGGGTGAACAAACCTTTTAAATACTGAGGGAAAGGAGAAGCTATGTAAGCCACACCTGTCTTTTTTGCTGACTGTAAGTGACGAAAGACGTCTCTCTGCTAACTCAGGACAAGCTGTGTCTGCCCCATCACATCCTAGAAGAGCGTGGTCTGGTGAAGGTGGGTGTGACTGTCCAGGCTCTGCTGGATCTGCCTCCATTGAAGCCCTCTCAACTGTCAGCTGTTTGACACATGCCTGAATGTTGCGTCCAACCCGCAGTCATCCAGCCAACCCCACTCCCCAGCCCAAACCCAAACCCCATCGTCAGGGACCAGAGAGCCCCTAGGGGCGAGGACCCAGTGGCCAGTGGGTCTTTGGGAGTCTGCTTCTGCCTGACTGAAACAGGAGACAGGAGGGAGAAATACCTCTGTCTCTTTATATGATGTCAGCCGCCACCCACTTCCTGTCCATTACATTTTCACTTGTATCCTGTTCCTAGTTACTGGGGCCATCCTGTATGTGTGTGGACTAGCAATGTGACTGTGTGTTTTCTGTGTGAGCTGCACAGTTTGGACTTGCCAAGGAGAGACAGACAAGACAATGGGTCTATAGGAAGACCTGTACATCCCTCTCAACATGCTCAGTGATTAGTGAGCCTGCAGTTTGCCAGTACTGACAACATTTCCATGCTGGTGTTAGAGACATTGGCAGTGAGGAGATGACAGACATGAAACTCATTCTTTCACTAAAGAGACCTAAGTTGCACGCTGGCCTCGCAGTCACACACCACTGACTGACCTCAAGGGGTTCTTACACTCTTGGGTTTCTCTACTTTGTGTGGAATTCATTTTTCCCATGAAAATTCATTTTTGAATTTATAAGTGTTCTGTTTTTGTTTCTTTTACATGGTTTGCATCAGGTCCCTACTGTATCTTCTTTTCAGCAGCCAAACCTAATTCATAGATAGTGTTGACGTATTTGCGAAGCATTGCATTTGAGCAATCACTTCCCCGCTGCTTTTTGAGGGAAAATAAAAGGCTTGCCTCTGAAAAGTGTGAAAACTAGAATTCATGCTACAGTAGACATTCTGCCCTCTGTTTTCCCTCAAGCTCTGGTGTGGTTTCAACATCTTTAATGTACAAATGATGCGTAACTCCTTACAAGTTCTTTCTCAATACAAACCTCCATGCACCAGGGAAAGTGGCACTGTGAGAACATGTGCTTGGCTGTGGCCAAAAGCACGACGGTCCTGTTTTGTAGCATTTTTTCATTGTACATGCAAGGTTTCTGTTTTTGAAAAATATTCTGTATTCTAACTTTTCTAAAGCTTTTATACTTTCTTCCCAGTCATTGCCAATTATCACTCGCCATTTCTGTGGAGTTCAGAGCCTGGGTTTTCCATGTTAGACACAAAGCAGTTAGGATTTTACTGCTTTGCATAACCTCAGATGCAACGTGTTTATACTGTGTGTGCTTGTGAGTGGAGGGTTCTGAGTGAAGGGGTTCAGTGCTGCTTTGTGCTGCTAAGTCACTCCTGCAAACCTTCCACACATGGCACGGTCTTATCTTACTACCAGGCCACCCTGCTGTATGTGGTTTCTGATACAAATCATTATTTCAGGGAAATGAAATTATTTATGTATTTATTCATTTGTTTTATATTTATATGTTGTTGCTTTGTGCGTCTTAACCCTGACTACCCATTCAGGTGCGGTACAACTGAACATTTAGATCTCACATGTGTTTTCTGTATGCTCCTGGTCAACTTAATGATTCTGTGGCCAGATATTAGAAAATGACTGAAAGCAGCTGTTAGCAGTGTTATTTATGATGCATTAGTGACAGCAGTCAGACTTTCTTGTATTTGAAATTGGCTAACACCTGTGTGTAACATGAGAATCACAAATATTTTTATTTTATGGGCTAATTATAAAGGCAGCCTGTAGTTAATAGCTAATCCTGATGCAAAAACTTCTATATTATTAGTGTATTGTTTGTGTAGCTGAAACATCTTGGAGGACAACAGTACTTAAAGCCATCATGTTAAACAGCATTGTAACATCTAAAAACACAACATATTGTGCCTTAAAGGAGGGGTATTCTTTGGTTTTTCTGCACTCTTATGTTATTGCACTATTAAGTTTATTAAGCTTTTTGTAAAAATCCACGTTATAGTTTTAGCACATCACTTCCCTGTACTTCTTTTTTTTCAGAGGATGCTTTAGATTTATTTAACATAAGCAGCTTCTCTGCTGATGAGCTACAGCTCTGATTGGCTGCCATACTGGTGGAGAATTAAGTCAGAGCTCAATGATCAATGTTAAACAACTCCATGGTTTAGTCCACTGACCCTGGCATGACTGGCATGAATCAGCTTTTCACTGTTATTGCTTTGTCCGTCATTGTACAATGTCACACGTGTGTCACATGGTCAGATGTCCCACTCTGAATACTGTTCCTGAGAAGCTCTGATTTCTCTGAATGGGCTGTATTGACTGACTTTGTGCTATCTTTTTCCTTAGAAGAGATGCCACAGAGATACAAAATAATACAGGGCATCCAGTTTATGAGGCCTCCAGTGTAAAATATGGTGAGATCCTCTCAGAGTCTCGTGTTACGTTTAAGGTGTTGTCTTCTGATCCGTTGTTGACCGCATTTATCACCATGTGAAATGTTCATTTATTATGAAACACAAGCAGCTAAAAAAATAAACTCAAAATTGTAGCATGCAGCGCTTTGTTAGCATTGAAGAAGCTGGCTGGCTATGTTTGAACAACAAGAGTCACACAGCAAAGGCATTATCTCTGAAGGTACCATTGTAACTTCTCATGATCTTCACCTGTCTATAATTACAGGTTTAAAGACAATGAAGACATTGAACTGATGCGTTACCTACCTCAGGTTTGCTGTGTCAAAGATTGGGGGTTCAGATTGAGACACTTTTCTGATCAAAAGTTAAAAAGGGTTTAGGAGGCCTAAAAATTATGTTTTGAGACTTTAGCTAATATGTACGTGAAAGATGAAAAGACATGAGTACAACTTTGGGATTCAGTTTGAAATTTAATGCATTTTCATGATCCTGGCACATGATCCATAGGGTGTGATGACTTCACCAGGAAAGCACCCTGAAAGCTCTTTGTCCTTAATAACAGTGGCAATTAATAGCTGTCTTTTATTGTGTAGCTGGTGGAAGTAACACGACTCAGCTTTTGTGTGGATTTTTTGTCCATGGTATCACGCAGTGCATGCCTGGGCTTGATATGTCTTCCCACGCGTTTTTATTCAAGTGAATATTGTGCAGCTTTGTTTCCTTTTTAAACCTGCATTTTTTTCTTTGTAATTGCCTTTAGTGTTTATCCATTCATTAAGTCGCACACAAGCTGGTACATGCATGCTGGAGCTGATCAAGTGTGTTAAAGTTTAAATGAATCTGTAATGTTTTAGTTAGTAGGAGTGTGGGGCGCCCCCCCTCCTCCTTTTGGTGTCTATGCCAGCCAGCAGCTGACTAGAATAGGTGTGCGGTTTCCTTCAGTTCTTTGTTAGTTTACACCCTAAAAGTTGAGATGACTCATACATGTGTTTGTTAAGGAGAGCAGAACAACTGTGACTTCAGTTTGTTTTCTGTTTGTATACAGCGTAACTGTTTTGTCATAGGTCACCACACTGATACCTTATTCTTGTTTTACCTGCATACAGTACTGTACGTCATGTAGCCTGTTCATTGTTTTACTGTAAATTGACCAAGGGCCAAATCACAAAGGCATCCTTTCATCATAGCCTTCTTTGTTTGAGCAAAAGCATTACTATGGCCACTATCAACAGTGTAGACAAATATCTACTAATGGAGCTCATGCCTTCGAGCCTAAATGATGAAAATTACACACACACACACACACAAACATACACTCTCTCTCTGCTCCTGCCAGACTTGTATCAAGAGTATTTGGATGGTTTGCGTAATGACTTTAGTCACACTCGTTCACATTCAGCCCATATATTTACATTGAATCTGAGCCAGACATATTTTCTCATTGTGTTTCCACGAACAGTGTTTCTTTGTTGAACTTTGACAGAGAAATGCTAACTGTAACATTGGAAGATACTCAATTGATTTATCTCTCTCAGACTGCTGAAGCCTCACATTAGCTCTGGCTTAACTTTAGAAAGTGTTTTTACACTGAATGAGGACTGTGGATTTTGTCCCCCATCTCTTACACTATAATCCCATCAAAAAGGGGTTTCTTCAGGGCCAGTATGGACTGGAGGAATGATTGTAGCGACTGATAGCTCTCTTAACGTACATATGTGTGTAAGACAGACTTGAAAAAATGTGAACCTATCCTTTAAAATGTTTGCTCTGTTTGGAGGAGGTGGAACTCATACAGTATGTCAAACTTCTATTGATCAAAAGTAATAGCTGATTATCATTTTTTAATTTCTTCTTTCTCTTCTTTTTAAGTTCTTTATTGTTTGGTTATTCTGTTGTACAGATCCGACTAATAAATGGGTGTCGGGGAAGGTATTTTATGAGGCTTGGGAGCAAGTTGGCTTGTTTCTGAGGAAGAGCAATGTACATTTTGCTTTTAAGTGACACTCCCTTTACCACACCTGCAACAAAATGTAATTAACATTCAGAAATGTCAACAACATGGAGAAGTCAGCACCTTTACAGATACTGCAGATGTGCTGACTGCAGTATCTGTACTGGTGAAGAAAGCAGTGAAACAGTGAGTCGTGTCTAAATATTACACTGCCAAGAAATTTCAACTGTATGTATATAAGCTTTTTGTATTTTAAAACAAGTCAAATGCATGCAAGAATACTGAATGGCTGAAGCTGAACCTCTGTACATATCATCTGTATAAATTCCAGGGATTTCTTAAAAAAACAAACAAACGTGGTCAATATGAAATAAAGTCAAATTCTTTGTAGCTCAGTCTGTCTTGTCTTTATTACATGCATCTTTGACCAGTAGAGCACCCAAAGCAATGTCTGCTGACACACAGTGATTTATAGCAGCAATGCACCCGCTCATTATATGGATTACTGTAATTGGTGACAATCCTGGAACTGATTTCCTTAGAAGTGTAGTCAGGGCAATGTGCAAGACAAAGCAAATAGCGGGAATGTACTAATTGTAGTTAGTTAGACGTGATGGATGGGAATCAACCACCTAATTCCAAAACAAGAACATCAATAAGTCAAAAGCATGGAAATCATAAATCAACAGCTGTTCAGGGCATAGACTTGTGTTTTTAATACACCTGCCATGTCTCCCTCTTCCCCTTCCTCAGCCTCAGACTCTTCTTCCAGTGTTTCTGAATTTTTATCTGAATTCTCAGAGTTCTTATCAGGTTTAGTCCTTAAAACAGATAAAATAATTATTGTAGGTGATTTTAATATTCATGTGGATGTAGGAAATGATAGCCTTAGTGCTGCGTTTATCTCATTATTAGACTCAATTGGCTTCTGTCAGAGTGTACATAAACCCACTCACTGTTTTAACCACACCCTCGACCTTGTTCTTGTCTATGGCATAGAAATTGAACATCTAATAGTCTTTCCACAGAATTCTCTTTTATCAGACCATTATTTAATAACTTTTGAATTCCTATTACTGGACTACACGCCATTAGGCAAACATTCCTACACTAGATGTCTATCTGATGGTGCTGTAGCTAAATTCAAGGAAGTGATTCCATCGGCATTTAATTCAGTTCCATGTCTCAATGTAACAGATGACTCCTATGCTAACTTTAGTCCCTCCCAAATTGATCATCTTGTTGATAGTGCTGCAGGCTCACTACGAATAACACTCGACTCTATCGCCCCTCTAAAAAAGAAGATAATAAAACAGAGGAGGTTAGCTCCATGGTATAACCCGCAAACCCGCAAACTAAAACAAACATCGCGAAAACTTGAAAGGAAATGGCGTTCCACCAATCTGGAAGAATCACATTTAGCCTGGCAAGATAGTCTTAAAATTTATAGGAAGGCCCTCCGTAATGCCAGAGCAGCCTACTACTCATCATTAATAGAGGAAAATAAGAACAACCCCAGGTTTCTGTTCAGCACTGTAGCCAGACTGACAGAGAGTCACAGCTCTGTTGAGCCATGTATTCCTATAGACCTCAGTAGTAACGACTTCATGAGCTTCTTTAATGATAAAATTCTAACTATTAGAGACAAAATTCAGCACCTCTTGCTCTCAGTTGGTACTGACTTATCTTCAAACACAGGAACCTTAGAAACAACTGTAAAACCTGATGTACATTTAGACTGCTTTTCTCCCATCAACCTTTATCAGCTAACTTCCATGATTTCCTCATCTAAGCTATCAACGTGTCTCTTAGACCCCGTCCCAACTAGGCTGCTTAAAGAAGTTTTACCCTTAGTTAGCATTTCTTTACTAGATATGATCAATTTGTCCTTATTAAAAGGCTATGTGCCACAGTCCTTTAAAGTAGCTGTAATTAAACCTCTTCTTAAAAAGCCCACTCTTGATCCAGGGGTTCTGTCAAATTATAGACCTATATCTAACCCTCCTTTTCTCTCTAAGATCCTTGAGAAAGCAGTCGCCAATCAGTTGTGTGACTTTCTACACAACAACAAGCTGTTTGAGGATTTTCAGTCCGTATTTAGAGTGCATCATAGCACAGAGACAGCACTGGTGAAAGTTACAAATGACCTTCTAATTGCATCTGACAAAGGACTTGTCTCTGTACTTGTCTTACTAGATCTTAGTGCTGCATTCGATACCATTGACCATCACATTCTATTACAGAGACTAGAACATGTAATTGGCATTAAAGGCACCGCACTAAGCTGGTTTAAATCCTATTTATCAGATCGATATCAGTTTGTACATGTTAACGATGAATCCTCTATGCACACCAAAGTTAGTCACGGAGTTCCACAAGGTTCTGTGCTTGGACCAATTCTGTTTACCTTGTATATGCTTCCTTTAGACAATATTATTAGGAAGCACTCCATAAATTTTCATTGTTATGCAGATGATACCCAAATATATATATCGATGATAACTAAGATGAAACTAATCAATTAGCTAAACTTCAAGCATGCCTGAAGGACATAAAAACCTGGATGACCTGCAATTTTCTGATGTTAAACTCAGACAAAGTTATCTTTGATCAGGATACGTCCTTTAACTCCCACATAAAACAAACTTCAAGAACTGCCTTTTTTCACTTACGTAACATTGCAAAAATCAGGCACATCCTGTCTCAAACAGAGGCAGAAAAACTAGTCCATGCATTTGTTACATCTAGGCTGGATTATTGCAACTCTCTATTATCAGGCTGCCCCAATAAGTCCCTTAAGACTCTCCAGCTGATCCAGAATGCTGCGGCACCTTTACTGACAAGAACCAGGAAAAGAGATCATATTTCTCCAATACTAGCTTCTCTACACTGGCTCCCTGTAAAATCCAGAATAGAATTTAAAATCCTTCTCCTCACCTTCAAAGCCCTAAATGGTCAGGCACCATCATATCTTAAAGAGCTCATAGTACCCTATTACCCCACTAGAGCACTGCGCTCCCAGAATGCAGGGTTCCTTGTGGTTCCTAGAGTCTCTAAAGTAGAATGGGAGCCAGAGCCTTCAGCTATCAAGCTCCTCTCCTGTGGAACCAGATCCCAGTTTGTGTACGGGAGGCGGACAACCTCCTCACATTTAAGAGTAGGCTTAAGACTTTCCTCTTTGATAAAGCTTATAGTAGGGCTGACTCAGGTGACCCCTGTGCCCCCCCTTAGTTATGCTGCTATAGGCCTTGACTGCCGGGGGACTTCCCATGATGCACTGAGCTCCTCTCTCCTCCTCTTCCTCTCCATCTGTACGCCCTCATATCCCATCAATGCTTGTTATTAATTCAACTTCTTCCTGTAGTTGTGTGCTTTCTCTCCTCTCTCTCTCCTTCTATTGCTTTCTGCAGGTGTTTCTGCCTCCGGAGCTGTAGAGTCTGGATCTATGGTTGCAGCCACCTGCTGCCCCCGTGCTCCTCCTCTGCACCCACTGCTGCAGTTGCTGTTGCTATTATTATTAGTATTGCTGTTATAATGTTGCTCTTAGTATTATTTCTGTTGGTGTTAACATCCATACCATTACCACAACTATTGCTTTGCATCTCTATGTGGAACTGTACTGTGCTGCTGTATGTTCTCTTTCCTCCCGCTCCCCCCCTCCCCCTTCAACCCAACCGGTCGAGGCAGATGACCGCCCACCTAGAGCCTGGTTCTGCTCGAGGTTTCTACCTGTTAAAAGGGAGTTTTTCCTTGCCACTGTCGCATAGTGCTTGCTCATGGTGGGAACTGTTGGGTCTCTGTAAATATAAAGAGTCGGTCTAGACTTGCTCTATATGAAAAAGTGCCCTGAGATAACTTTGTTATGATATGGCGCTATATAAATAAAACTGAATTGAATTGAATAATTCACACGACCACTAGAGGTCCTAGTCATGTTAATGTAAACAGGTCATTTTAGGCATTTGGACAAATAACTAATGCTGTCTTGTGAGGAGAGTCTCACCCTGGTAGGACAACAAAAAGAAAGAGACTGAGGTGAAAAAAGGTGTAAAGCAGAGGAAGGTGTGGAGAGCGAGGAGAAACTCTCTGACCTGATTTGGAGGAGACTTGCGCTCCTCCGGCCGTCATGAACTCGATGTTCCCTGTGTGGAGGATCCCGGCCAGGAGGCGCAGGATCTCCCCAATGTTCTCCTCTGTGAACTGCATCGTTCGCATGGAATTCTGGGAACCACAAACACACAAAGAAGAAGCTGATGAAAACAGCTTCGTGTTCTCGCTGCAGGCGGGCGGCCTCTGATGGACTCGTGTTGAATTCCTCACCAGATGATTCTGTTTCTTTTGGGTCTAGACTGAAAATCTCCCTGAAAGCTGCTGTTAGTTACAATCAGTCTGCAGCAGCTGATGAGTCTTCGGGGGTGTTTTGGGGGTTTGGACTGACTTGACATTACGTGTCTGTTGGTTTGGGTTTGGCAGCAGTGGTTTCACTTTTCAGTCTCACCAGGATCAAATATTCAGAGAGTTTCTTACTCTGATTTATGGTTATGAATAAATGAATGAATGAGTCCCATACAGAAATATAATACATGTGGGAAATAGCAAAATATGTACAGTACAGAATATATGGAAAAACGTTTTAAACTTCACACACTTAATTCAAACATATTTTGAGACATTTGTCATTTTTGACATTTCACAAACTAAGCAATTAATCAAAAGGAAGGCCAAGATTAATATGTCTGGAAAACAACTTACTTTGAGCTTTCAGTGAGTGAATGTACTGTGTATATGTATGTATGTATGTACAGGTAAATCTTTTAGTGATAAAGCCAGTTGCGTCCTGCATACCAGAACATCCTGAAAAGTGCCGTTGTCGTTGATTGTCTTGTCAGCGAGGCAGCTGGACTGTCTCAGGTAATAGTAGCTGTCAGGGTGGGTCAACCCGAACGCCTCTGCAACAACACAAACAAGCACAAATACAAATAAGTGCACACATACAAACTGTCATTCTCTCCTGTATGCACCAAGTTACAGCTGTAAATTCTGCTATTACAACACCGTGTGCTGTTAATATCACTGTGTCCAACACTTTGTGGACCTTTTGATTGGACACAAAACGTTTATGCATTTTAATATTATTATTAAAGCTGGGGTAGGCAAAATCTGTGCAACCTATGGAAAACCTTCCGCCTCTCTCTCTGCTGTCTCGTATCACTCCGCTCAGCCCCTCCCACCAAACCCCTCTTTGCCACTCGTCAATACGAGCGCCATAGCATCGAACATAATGAGCCTGAAGCTCCGTGTGGAGCCGGTCCATGTTTTGTACGATACGCTGCTGTAGGCAAAAACGGTCTTGGAAATCTATCAGAAGTTGCAGGTTTTTCTGCAGGATTTTCCGCCATTGAATCAGGCTTTCACCATCTGAATGATGCCAAAACAATACTGCCAACCCCACCTTTAAGTTTAGCTCAGCGTGACTGACCTCTCTGCTGGGCGTTGGTTCCTGCTAACAGGGCGTAGAAGATGTGGTAGTTTCTCTCCCCAGGGTTCTGCCGGACCACTCGGTTCTGTAGGGAAACACAAGTGCTGCTAGTAAGTACTTGAATTTATATCAACACAGACATGAATGCACAGTCTTAAAGTGCTACTCCAACCAAAATATATCTTTTGGGCATCAAACACTAACCCTCTGCCAGTTTGAAACGTGTCTGTAAAATATGTGTAGTTTCATCCTCCACAGAGAACAGGCGCCGTGCTCATTCAGCAGCATCATTCTTTTCTGTCTTGCTTCAAGCTTCAGAAGCTCTGCCTTTAGCCATATTTTGGCAAAGTGACGAGTGTTTGGAACACACAGATGGACAGACGAGTATTGTGCTGCAGAAGTGGTTTGAGAAGTTTTTTTTAATACTTTGTTTCTACACCGTGAAGTCGTCACCATTGAGAGCTGCTCTAGGTGAAGGATGAAACCTTTAACAGCAACCGGGAGGTTTGACGATAGATTTTAATGGAGTGTCACTTTAAAGGGGCTCAAACGCAATTACAGACTCAGTAAGAGGACAGACACTCACCTTTTCTAAGAGGTCTGTGGTCAGAAAAGTGTCAGTCAAGGCACATAACAGTTATAGACTGGATGACTCTACAGTGGCTACCAAAATGATTCTGCTAATGTTCTTTAAAGCAAAGCAACACTACGTTTACCAGCTAGTTAGCCTACACCTGACAATCCAAGTTCATACTAACCATATTAGCTAGCTACTAGCTAAACATGCTAGTTAGCTATCCTGCTGACCTTCCAAGGTGAACACATGATTAAAAATAAGAAGTAATTTCCATTTACATGAGCAAACAAATAACAGATTGGAAAATGAATTGGGCTTCACTGATACCATCAAAAAAAGCTAAAAACCAATAATAATGGTGCAGCCAAATGCAGTTTACTTCTTACTGTCACAGTTTGTTTGCTAATGATTATAAATAAGCATGAAAATAATACAGTAATCATTCGGATTTTGCCCTCTACACTGACTTGGAGGATTCACAATTCTCATAGAAAGTGACTGGAAGGCAGTGACTCGTCCGTGGCGCTCTGCACCCCTTCAAGCACTTCCTTCCTGTATATCAAGCCTGGCTAGGAGATATGCAGTTGAAAGGGAGTGGCAGCCACTTAACAGCGGGTTTTAAAGGATACAGTCAACGATTCTGCCTCCCTGGATGTTGCCCTTCTGGCTGAAATGCAGCTGAACGAACTTCCCAAAGCGGCTGGAGTTGTTGTTGTAGACGGTCTTGGCGTTTCCAAAGGCCTCCATGATGGGACTGTGGAGTGAAGAAGGAGCAGGGTCATTAACCAGGCCTCTCTGGCAATTAAACTGTTGCCATCTAAAACAGTTAAGCATAAATTACATTAATAACTACCTGCTCTCCAGCAGCGCCTCCTCCACATGCGACGTCCTGTCTCTGGACGATACCTCCAGGGAGTGCTGGCTCATGGCCGACAGGAACTTCAGGATCAGCTTGGTGCTTTCTGTTTTCCCAGCGCCGCTCTCTCCACTGAGGGGGAATAATAAGACACACGAGTGGTGAGACTACTAATCTTCTAAAGTGCCCTGGAGCAAGGCACCGAGAGTGGCAAGAGAAAAATCATTTCCCCACAGGGGTAATGGAGAATCGCAATATAATTATTCTTATTTCATAGAATTATTTCATCTTCTTCTTGTTATTGTGGAAATTCTTTATTAGGGATAACCTCCCGGAGATGTACCATCTCGATTTCAAGGGGGTCCTCAACGACAATAATACAGTATAAGCACAATTAGACAAAACATTTATCTAATTAAAGGATACCAAATGTGACAAGAACACATTAGAGAACAACAGAACAACAACAAAAAAACCCAATAAATATCAAATTATAAGACATAGAAAATTAGGAGATCATACTCCAAGCAGAGCAGGAAAATGGATCACTCATTCATAGATTATAGAAAAGTACTGAAGCATTAAGTAACAAAGTTACAAAAAATAATTATAGAGGTGTTATTATGGACATGTACAACTCATCCTATAATAAGAAGACAGTATTGAAAATAATGATATTAATTGTATTCTTATTATTATTGATGTGAGTATTTTCTGTAATATAGCAGATGTTGTAGCAGTAGCCATAACAGTAGTAATAGAAGCAGCAAAAGTAGTAACCCTAGTTGCAGTACTTGTAGTAGCAGTAGTAGCAGTACTACTAGCAGTGGTATATAATATAACTCAAGTAAACATGGTTGAGTAGTAATGAACCCTGGTTTTTATTTCTACAGTGATGTTCAGACACAGCCTCCAGCATCTTTTCAGACTTTTGATTGGAGCAGAGAAAATGTGACACGAGTCTGACCTCAGTGTGTCTGAACACTGTGTGTGGGCGGAGTGTGTCTTTATTTAAGGTGAGACTTAAGGAGCGTCTTTGCCTGCAGGCTGTTTGTGCTCAAATAAACACGCCTGCTGCAGGTTTAAACTCAAGTTTTACTCACAACAAATTGGGTCAGATGTGAATTAGGTGTTGATGACTGAGCTGGCGGCATTATGGGAAATATTCAGGGTACATACTCTAAAAATCAACCACTAGATGGCGCACTGGACACTGCTAATTAGCTGTGTACTGACTGTCACCACTATCAGTTTACTGATTCTTGTCTATGAATGAAATCCAGGATGCAACAGCACACCAACAGGCCTCAAAGCCACACATGAAGATCAATGTGATGGGAAATAAAAGTGCATATCAGAGCTAACAAGATTTAGTCAGACAGCGAAACAACACCTAAAGCACAAGATGGACTTAATTTTTGACTGAGAAGAAACAATAACACGATCAAGCATCAAGCAAATACCACAGTCAAAATCAAAATATGACCAAACATATTTGGGTACACTTAATATAGAGCCTTGTGTGTGTGTTATGTCTAAAATCTCAGCTGTCTGGGCAAAATTTAAAGCTGCACTAATCAATATTTCTACATTAACAATGGATCAAATGACGAAAGGTGTTGTTTGTAGTGACAAACACAAAGAGAATGTGTCAAGATGAAGCTTGTTTTTTACCAACACATTTGCTGTAATAACTTAATAAGCTTTGTTTCTGTAAGTTTGTTTTGGCATCTTTTTTCCCCCCTAGAGGTTAAAAAATTGTTAATGCAGCTTTAATGGTATGTCTGCCTTAGTTCTGTTTTCGTTCAGGAACCAACAGAAGAAGAAATGCTAATGCTAATGTTGTCTGTGTTTGCCATATCATCGTTATAAGATGATAATGTATCAGTTATGTGTTTACAGCTTGCTCCGCTGCCCCCTGGTGGCCAAAAATCACCAATCATTGCTGCTTTAGCACAAGAGTAACTGGTGTAAAGGAGAAAATTGTTATTTCAATTAAATAGCATTAAAGTTCGGACACTGCGGTACAAATTTTCCAGATATTGTTAATGGATGATATAAAAATTAAATTGGTTTACACAGGCAGAAAACACTGAGAACTTTTACCTCCGTAGACTTCTCTACGTTCAGTGCAGTTTTTACTATTTAACTATTTAAGTGGAGAGGAACCATCAGAACCATCGGCTGCAGTTCTGCACACTAACACCACGACACATAACATTTTACCGACAGTAACGGTACCATTCAGGGTTTTGGCTGTATGCACTATAAACTCTCCACATTTAAAACAGCTACTCTCCATCCACTGCCGTGATGACTATGATTCTGCATGTCAAACCACCATGACGAGCTTCATCAGCCCGATCTGCAATCACTGGTGCCCGGCGTCACTCTCATCCCACTGCAGGCTTTGTTTACACGCCGCCTGACTGGATTGGAGACATTTTTCCATTCATTATTATCTGGCAGCAGACTGGGATGGATTCTGGGGGTCTGTAACAACTTAAATTTGTTTTAATTTAATTTGTAATGTTTTTTTTTTTGTTGTTGACTCTTAGACTAAAACAGGTTTGTAGTTTGAGTGTTATGACGCATTATGAACCAAGACCAATTATGAACCAATTGTCTAAAAGCCAAATAGTTGAGAGGACATGTTCGGAGAGATTTAAAATTTAGATGATCAAACAAACAAGTAAACTCTAGATTGTATCTGCAAACATCAATATTAAAAAGGAACCAACTGCAGCAGCTATCAGCACACTGACTTCCCTCAAAATAAAAACCCACTAAAAACTAAATGAACCCAATGCAACATTAGAATCAACTACTACAATGAAGATAAATGGCTCCTGGTAGCAAATGTCCACAGTTAAGCTTTGATAATGTCACTACATTTTAAGCAAAGTTGTCAAGGTGTAGCTGAAAACCTAATTATATCCCAAAATGACTTGTATGCCAGCAATTGCCAACAATTTCTGAGTCATTTTGGAGGAAATCTGGCTCCGACAGCACCTAAAGAATGTCAGAAAATAGTGAAAAGGCCCATCACAAGCTCCCGGAGCCCAATATGTTTCCAAATAGCTTATTTTGTCCATTTGATTTACAATGATATAAAACAAAGAAAAGAGAAGCTGGAACCAGAGAACATTTGGCTTTTTCTCCTGTATTTTTGCTTATTAAATGACTTGAATTAATCAATAGTCACTGAATTTGCCTCAGTAGGTTGTTCAGTTAAATGCAAAGTAAACGACAAACACTGAATGTTTTCTCTTGAACAACCTTGTGTTTGTGAATTTTAACAACTGTCAAGCGCCTGACGGCCATTAAACGCAACACAATAAACAAGATAGAAAAAAAAGAATCTAAAAATCAACCACCAACACTGCTGTTACATCACATATTTCCCACTGCGGAAACAAACATTACAGTTACTGATGCCCGAGGAAACCCCTCATACACCTCTAGTGACATTAACATGAACCTGGCAACCCACAGCCACACAGCGGGAGGTTCAGGCTGGTCACGTTAATTATTAACCTGAAAACCCATTACAGACACTGAGAGCAACTCGAGAGCATTAAATTAGTCCCCAAAAGACACATAATTCAACACAAACAGGACACTTCACAGCAGAGGTGTCACAGCAGACCTTTAGAAGACGTGCTGGAGGACATAAACACGAACAATAACTACAACAACAGCTCTTTCAATGCAAGAGAATGGCTGTTTTTAAAAAGGAGCACACCCGTGTCTTTTTTCTTGTTTTATTCTGTTTATTACAAATCACATAGTTTACATTACTTTGGACCATATTTCAGTGCAGCCTCTTTAAAAACAATATACAGGTACATACGGTTGGGAATCGAGAACCGGTTCCAAATTGTCCGATGCATCGGAATCGTATACTTCCAAGCTCCGATCAGTTCCTTTTTTTATTGATGCCGGCACGTATTCCTGACAGTTGCACGTGTCAAACTCATGCGTCTATGCTTCTGGAAACTTGCAACAAGAAGGAGTCATGGCGGAGAGGAAGAAACGGTCCAAAGCGTGGCTTCATTTCACGAAGAAAGAGGACAACAGCGCTAGATGTGATGTCTGTAAAATGATCATTTCAAGTAACATTAAGGGTGGAAACACCAGCAATATGCTGAAATATCTTTCTACGAACAAGTGCCACTGCTTCCCAACCGAGCAGCCTGTCTGTTACATTTAACAGATACATTAAATATCCTGTTATAATAACATTAGAGCCACGCAGGCAGGCTTAGCAGATTCTTCTTCTTTTAAGAAAACCTAAATGAAAACGAATGATGTTCAGATTTTCTCTGATGGCAGACAGACTGTTGCTACAGCTAACATTAGCGTTCAGGCTACAGCCAGCTCGACTCGCCCATCAGCTCCCCGTTGACGCTGAAAACCTGTGTGGGCCTACTTTTTTCCCCACACAGAAATTGATCATGAATTAACAAGCGAATTGATAAATCCCATCCATACACCTACAACTACATTACCAGATAAGGTAACTCTGACAGCAAGAAAAACAGACCAAGCTAGTACCAAGTGTCTGAAAGTTAGCATGTTTTAGTTGATGGTAGAGCGTTGGCATTCATTTTAAAATCTACTATAATTCATCTTAAATGTGAGCTTTTTTCAAATGAGTGTTGCTTTTCACGTCTGTAAACATTATATGACAGTAGGTGTAAACTCTTCATTTGGATAATGGCTGGGTGGCTCCCCATGGGGCAATCACAGTGAAGGTTTTTAACAGCTGAAGTGCTGTAAACTGAAATGTTAGAAATGCCTTATTTTGAAATCTTACTGGTATGTTTGGTTGGAGAATCAATTAACCGAAATCTTGTAAAGCCTTGTTGGGTTTAAAATTGATTTTTGTGTAATTGGTGCTGAAAAATGTATGTAAACTGCATCTGAAAGGGAAATGCATTTATCCTCATCATTTACATTTTGGACAACACTGCTTGCTTTAGCTGTGTTTTATAAATAAAGCTGAACTTGTCATGCATCAGCTGCGTAGCAGGATCGGCCATGTCCCTCGGGTCAGTGGCACATTCCTGATGGACAGAAAACAGGACTGGAGATAATGTAAACTCTCAGGGTGTCTGGCTATAGCTTGAGACATGACCGCGCTGCACATGTGGACAGCTGTTATGACAGGACGGGCTGCGGTTTAGACGTTCCACATGGGAAAATCAAGTCAGAGACAACATCAGAGACATCAGAGACATCTCTGGTTCAGGTCATTAGCTTCTTTGAAAGCTGCTGTTTGTAGCCTTTTTAATCATCAGCATGTTGTTGTGATTTTAACTAAGACACCTTGGAATAATAAGCATTAACAACCGAGAACATGGAGGAAAAGATTGGTAGCAGTTGTTTCTCCAAACTGAGACCACATTTCTTTCTCCCCCCTCAATGAAAAGATAAATATCTCTGAAGTGATTTTCCCACTGGCCCCCTTCACTATCTGCCTTCCAGAAGCTTTAGCTCAGTATGTCCTGGAAGAACTGAGCTGTTTGTCTGTTTTGTGCCATAAAGAAATCCAGCAATTGTGTCTGTCAGCAAACAGAAAACAAAGCATTGATTTTAAAATTGTTTTTAATTTTTCACTAATTTCTTCTATTTATTTATATGACACATTTATGCCCTTTGTGTTTTATCCTTACCATGTCACGTTAGTCTTAAAAACTTGATGAGTTGCTGATATCTCAGGGATGTGTTTTTACAGACTTTCCTCCTTCTCGGTGCAGCTTTAATGTACTTATGTTTTAGTTCAGGAGATAGCAGGGAAACACTGACTGTCTCTGCTTGCAGCACTTTTTAAATCAAGTGGACTTGAATCTTCAGTTCAGTTCCAGTTTTGGGGGTCTTCATTACCGTTGAAGAGAAACAGTAACTACAGATCGCACCGGTGGCTCTTTCCAACAGCGGGTCAAACTTTCTTAAAGGGATTGGATCTTACTTTAAAGTGTGTGTAACTCATTTAAATACTGTAGTGACGGCCAAATCTGAGAGGGCTTTCTAAATGCAACTGATTTAAAAGACCTCTGGCTGCGTGCCAACTTATCCAAACAAGGACACACACACACACACACACACACACACACACACACACACACACACCAAGCAGCACCCTGCCTTTGTACTAATCCCTGGCTATCTACATGCTGTTGCCACCCAAGGTAAAACCCCCCACAGGCAGGAAGGAGGGAGTCTTCAGCGGAGCGACTGAGCGTGTTGGACAAACTGCCCTCACAGCCTCTGGACCTCACCCAGGCCTTTTGTAGCGAGGAGCAGAGCTGCAGACTCTGTTAGAGAGTGAAAGAGTTTCTGAGCGGGGAGGAGAAACTGAGACGAGAAGTGAAACGCAAAAAGAGAGAGAGAAAAAATCCATCTTCACACGTCATTTAATCTGGTATTGAGACTTCTTAAGAACTGAGAACTTTTTCACTGGAATAAAAGTGAAATGATCTCACCAAACTACCAGGTTGTATAAAGAACATTTAAAGAAGATTCAGATTAAATGAAATGGTAAGATGGACTGGAGTGCACGTCTAAACGTCTGCCAGGCTGCTCTGCAGGGGTTGTGCTTCACTGCCAGAAATATTCAAACTTAACAAGTCAATTAGTCACGCACTCAAAATTAAAATATGAACTTTTCAGCCACACTAGCAGACTGACTTTAGAGATGTGGGTGTGTCAACAACTACTGGATGAATTTCTGTAAAGTTTGGTACAAACATTCATGTTCCCAAAAGGATGAATCACTTTGGTGATGCAGAGTCACCAGCAGGTCCAATTTTACACTTTACACACAAAACACCGTCCCATTGTTTTCTATATGAGCCCAGACACCTGTGGTGTTTAAGAAGTTACTTAAAACTGTGAAGTAACTATAAAGCAAAAAAGATCAGCTCTAATTTATGTGAGGAAATAAAACACACAAAAACAAATACAGATGCTAGTCACAAACTAAGAAAAGTTCAGCTTTAAATAACTGCTACAACCCCTAAAACAAACATGGCTCTCTTCCTTTGCTGTGATGCATTCCTTCCTTTGGTCACAGTTTAGTCAAATTATTAATCTCCCGGTGCTGCCGACGCAGATAAATCCCAAGAGAAAACCTCCCAGGTATGTTTTTGCAGGGCTTTGCTGCAGGGCTTCTGTGACCCCAGATGCCTGAGTAATTAACAAGGCTGGAGAGTCTTGAGTTTGACCTCATGCCCACCTCTGGGGTCAGGAGGTCAGGGACATACTGCTGGGTCGGGGGCTGCTGGCTGTGCAGCTTAACACCCTCAGAGCTTTTTAATCCAATCAAATCTGGGCTGTTTTGGACACAACAGCCACCAGTCAAAACAATATCAACCCTAAAATCTTCATTTTCGTAAATGAAAAGGTCTTTCAAAGGTTTGAGAGAAGAGAGAGAGTTTTATAACGCAGTTTGACCTTTAGATGTTGTCTAGAAAGAAGCAGCGGTATGTTAAAACTAGTCAGCATGAGATTCTTTTTTATTAGAAGCTAGAGCTGAGTATCAAACCTCAAAACTTTTCTGGTACAGACCAAAATGTTCCTGAGGTACTGAGAATCAAAAACTGCCAAGTACCGAAAGCTGGCATTGACTGTCCGGTCAGATACGTCCTGATCTGAGTAAAGACTTCGTATCTAATTGGAAAGATCCAAAACAACTACTAAAAGGACCTTAATGTGAGACTGTTTTGTCAATTGCTGTTTTGTCTTGATCAAGAATGAACTTTGGAACTCAACTTTTGAGCCAAATTAGACAAGAGGTCTTTAAAGTGTCCAGAAAGAATGTTAACATCTACAGTTAAAAACTCATCTGCTGTGTGTGTCTATGTGGACACCTGAACATTATACCCATATGCGATAGCTTACTTAAACCATGGCCATTAATCTGCTGCTCTAACAGCCTCCACTCTCCTGGTTTTAGTCTTTCCACCAGATGTTGGAACCTGGCTGCAGAGTTTGCTCCCATTCAGACGCAAGAGCATTAGCGAGGTCCAACTCTGATGTTGGGTGATCAGGTCTGGCTCGCAGGTTGTTGGATGGGGTCGAGGTCAGGACTCTGTGCAGGGCAGTCAAGTTCCTCCACACCAAACTGGGAAAACCATTTCTTTAAAGAGCTGCTTTGTGTCATGTTAAAACAGGAAAGGGACAAACAAAAAGTTGGAAGAACACTATTGTATGAAATATCATTGTGTGCTGCAGCATTAACATTTCCCTTTACTGGAAGTAAGAGGCCCAAACCAGTAAAAGCAGAGCCAGACCAAACGCAGGGTTTTAGCTTATAAAAACATGCAAACTAGAAGTCTTGATCTCCTGTTTATTGCTTTATTGTCTAGAAGAAAAGCTGCCATGGTGGCACTAGCTGTGCGCAGTGAAGGTTTGGAGGTTTTCCAGGAGTTTCTTCGTTGGCGGTTCAGAACGAGTTCTTGCTGAAATCTGCAGCAAAAACTCAACGGGGGGGTTTCCATTAAAATCAAGTGGGGCGACGCGGGCTGGTATCTGCATCAGTGGCATTCATGAGCATTAATGAGCAGATGCCTTGTGTTAGAGCTGGTTTCTTCCTCCTCCTCCTCCTCTTCTTCTTTTACACCAGCTCCCGTTTCATTCGCCTCCCTCGGACTGGATCTGATTACCCACAATCCCTAAATCCGATGAGAAAGCTTCCTGCCTCGCCTGAAAGTGCCAGCTTGCAATTTATAGCTCTTCTTCCTCTTTCACACACACACACACACACACACACACACACACACACACACATTTACACACATACCATGAAGTGATCCTTTTTCTGTGTGGGTGGGGGTGCTGCCATGCTACATGTTTTACGAGAGTCCGCTCTGAGATGGCTTTGGTGTTTTTTCGGGAGACCAACAGGAGAAACGTATGTGTGTGTGTCAGAGACCATTGTGAACCAGACCACGTACTGTGGCAGCTGGGCAGGACTTTGACTCAGTGTTAAAGTGATCCTCCACCCAAAATCTAGCTTGGGGGTATCAAACACACAAACTTTACGAGCATGAAACTGGGCTGTAAAAAGTTTCTAGTTTGCTACGTGTTGGTTTGTGCATGTTACCTTTTTTGTTTTTTTGCCTCAACACATTCTGTTTCACAGAGACTGAAATTACAGTGAAAATACACGTTAGTACTTGTTGCCTGCTCACCTCATTTCCAAAAACTAACTTCTTTTTACTCCCATAAAAGGTTAAAGGCGGTCACAGCAGATCAGAACACATCTGATTTGTCTTTTGTTATAAATATATAAGAAAAAATAATAAATGTGAAGAACTCATTTCAACTCAAACGTCCTCTAAACTAGCTGTTTCAGAACTTCCTCACGTAGGTGACTTGATGACGCATGATCCATTTGCTGATGAAGACAGGAAGATGTAAAGCTGCAACGATAGTCAATGAATCTATTATTCGATCGACAGTTTTGTTTTTGTAATTTTTCAACCAAAAATGCCAAACATTCCCTGCTTCCTGCTTCTCAAACGTGCAGATTTTATGCTTTTATTAAGTCATTTATAATAATAAACGGACCCTTTTTGGGTTTTAGACTGTTAGTCGAGTAAAACAAGCTATTTGAAAACATCACCTTGGGCTGTGGGAAAATATAACTAGCATCTTTCACCATTTTCTGACATTTTATAGACAAAACGATTGATCCAGAAAATAATCGATAATGAAGATAATTATTAGTTGCATCGCTAATCAGATGTGGTTGAAAGCTTAGACAAAAGCTGGTAAGCGGTTCTTTGAGTTGAGATTGATTTGTCCCAAATAACATAAAATAAAATAATATAATGACACATAAATCCAGGATTTTCAAATCATTTGCAAGCGACAACACTCTGCATTTATTTTTTTTAATTTCCACTATGAAAAGGTTTTTCTGAGCTGCTACTGTTACAGGTTTGTTTTGCAGCAAACTACAGAACAAGCTTGACTGCACAAAGGCATAAAATCCTGGTAAAAATGTAAAAAGGACCTGCTTCTTTTTAACAAATCTACGTATTTTGCAGTGAAATCGGTAAAAACCAGAACGATGAGCCTGCAGTATTGAACCACTGTCAGCTGGCTGAAGATGGGTGGGGTAAATTTAATCCATAAAGTGATATTTCTTTGTAAAATGATTCTACATCATTTAATAATTGACTTTTGTTCGATCAGGGTTCCATGTTGCCTCCCAACAGTGAACCATGAACCCTGAGCAGCCTCCATCCTGACGTTCCCTCAGCAGTCAGCCCACACAGCAGCCCTCAGGAAAAACACTGCTCCACCCTGCAATTATTCACAGCCTCACACATCCATCACCCACAGCAGCAGACCAGAGGGAGCTCCAGCTCCAGAGATAATCACTGAGACTCAGATCACAGATCCAACACAAAATCTGACTTTTTAAGTATTAAGCTACAAGAAAGCTTGTTCTCTCTGCTTTTGGAGGGAATCAGATCCACTGACGTTTGACAGGTTTTATCAGGTTGCCGTACAGAGAACGTGAAAATTATCTTTTAAAAGCCAAAATGTTTCAGATGTGCAGCCAAATGTTTAGAGAGCAGAACTGGAGTCAGAAACTGGATCGCCCTCTGGTCCACGTATCAAATACTTTTTTTTGTATCAGGGAAGGTTTGCACAGCATTTACATGTTTTTTTGCAGCATCACCCGGCTTCACATTCACTCGGCTGCAGCTCCACTGGTGCAGCTGGGAGTTTAGTGCCTTGCTCGAGGGCAACAATTAACAGCCAATTAACAACTCGGAGGTAGAACTCAGACAACAAGTAAAACCGAGGTTTGTTGAAGTGTCACTCTCACTGATCTGAGGTCAAAAGAAGTCAAAGAAAAGCAGGACAGTAATATTCAAACATCTGATTTTCTTTAGGTTCAGTTTTCATTAAAAACAATATTTCTGTTTTACAAAATTCAGGCATAAATTGATAAATTACTTCATTAAAACTTTGCCTTGCATGAAGGTCATGATGCAACAAACTATATTTAAACATGCAACAACGTATGACAACTTATGTGCAAAAATACTCTTATTACTTAAAAAAAAGCTTCAAAATTCTTTTGAAAAATGTGTTTTGCAGTTCTGGGGAAATTTAAAGGGGAATTCTGTTTTTTAATATTATTTTTTCTTTTGGCTAAGCATACAGAAGAAGCCCTTTGGTGCCTCGCTCATCACTATAACTTATATTGCCCTACTTGCAACTTTCTAACCAGCTGAACAGTAAGACCATGACCTGTTTGACTTTCACAATACAGTCAGAAGAACCTAAAAAGATGCAAATAATCAGATGTAGAAGAGGATAATCAGCCCTTACAGTGTGTGTCTTGGGAGGCTCAGTGTGCCATTTTCTCTATTCTAACAGACAGTAAACCATCAGGTTGTGTTTTAGCTGAGACAACAGTTAAAGGTCACGACTGTGGTCTGTGGTTTGTCCTCTCTGGCCTGCTGCTGCTGCTGCTGCTGTCATGGAAAACCTACACAACCAAACTGGTGTTTATCTTTCTTTCTTGAAGTTACAGATTCTGTGGTAAATTAAGTGTTTTCATAAACTCCAGGCCCTCAGAACTGGTTGAAAAGTCTGTGGCATAGTATGAAAAAAAAATACAAAAAGTAAATGCATAAATTATCTTTTTGAGACGCAAGAAGAGATGAGACTGCTGAACCCTCGAGGGAAAAGTGTTTGTTGCAGCAGGAAACGTCCCAGGAATCAGTGGGATAAGAACAAACACAAAGCAGATCTGCAGCCGTGATACGTCTCTGTGGACAGAATGGCAGCATTGTGAAGCTCAGGGCCTTCTCCAGTGACAATATGACATGTTTGTGTTTACGCCTCGCTGTGCGCGCCGTGGTGCATATTCAATCCTACTGACCAACATCCTGCCAGACAAAAGAGTTTCTGTGCCCTGAGCAGAAGGACGAAGGCAACTCAGAGCTGAAGACGACTGAGGGAACATGTGAGGTGAGGCTGCACACACAGAGCTGCTGGCTGTTCACATTTCAATAGCAGCACTGGGGAGTTATTCTATTCTGTCAGTGTATTCAGGTCAAAACTTAGTCACAGAAATTGCCTTTTGCAATGCACAAAAGAAACCAGCTTCATGGCAGAGATCAAATCATGTGGTCACTGTTAAACCTGTATTTATCTGAAGCTACACATTAAGGCCCTTATCGTATTTTTGAACCAGGATTAAGAGCACACAGTTGTCTTTATACTGTGCAAATGTGCCTGAATGGTCATCACACACCTTGTTAGAAGTCTAGTTAAGCATCTACAGTCACCTGCAGGAGAAACCAGTTTATTTTCCACTGATTAAGAGAATTGGGTTTCTACTTCAAATGACGCTTAAGAACTCATGTTTCTGCAGAAAGCTGACAGGAATCTGTGAGTGATGCAGGGATGTTTTGGGTCGTGTACCATTTATCTGAGGGTGTGTCTCGTGGTTAAGTCCAGCTACTCAAGTTGATCAGTCGATGCTTATGGCAACAACGGAAGTAAACTAGGAATTCTCATCTTTTATGTTGTTATTTAGTCGTTAACAATGAAAGCAAAGCCAATGTTCACTTTCTGCTTTCTTCACAAACTCAAACCAGCTCACGTTTAACAGGGGACATGTGTGTCTCATTACCCACAATGCCAATGAAACAGGGCCAAACAGGGCTGTAAAATATTGCCAGCTAATTGTCAGAAAACTGCAACACCCGGGCGTGAAGCAGCGAGCTGAGACTCGCCACCACCAACCCCTACACCTCTCGAGCTGGGTGTTTTTACAAATTCTCCATGTTCGCTTAAATAATTTGAGCTTTATACCTTGAAGGTCAGTAAACTCCACACAGCATGCTCATGTTTACCATCCTGACCACAATTTTCTTTTGGGTAACAAGGCAAATCTTTAGCATCTGAAGCTGCAGAGATGGGACACACTAGTCTCACTTTGTGATTCAGGCTGACGAGTCGGACACATTTGATCTAGAGCAGCTTTGTGTTATTAATCTTTTAGCAATGCAATAATATATAATAATGCTGGGAATGATAGTGCACTGATCTGGGATCATTATCAGCAGCGATACTGACCAGGTTTCCACACAGTGAGGTTCGCAGATTTTAAATTGAAAGTGAGTTTTCTGTACTGCCACAGAATCCCCATGTCCCCTCAGGAATTAATAAAGTCCACTGGCCACGTATTCAGGATACCTCGATGACCACAAACACAACAGTTCCCACAGAGTCAAACGCTGTGATGTCTCCTGCATCCGCTCTTTGCTAAATCGGGGGCCAAATATTATCATTTCTTAAACGTAAAAATAGATCTTTTTTTGAAGTCAGGGGGAAGAGAACATCTCCGTCTGTCTGATGAAACAATGGAGCGACGGAGGATGTGAAAGTCGTCCAGCTAAAATCAAAGAGGAAGGGTGTGAGGAAGGAAAGCAGCGGACAGAGGATGGAGATAGTAACAGAGTGTGTGTGTGTGTGTGTGTGTGTGTGTGTGTGTGTGTGTGTGTGTGTGTTGTGGCATGAAGTGCTCAGATCCTCAGAGCTGCAGCCAAACTGCCCGGGGGACTTGAAACTTGATCAAAGTGTTTGGCACACTGAGGGGAGAACGATTAAACGAGCATGAGACCACAACAGTTTATTCAAACAGCCGATTAGAGGGCTCGATATGACCTCTGACAAGAAAGGTACCGATGTCCTGACTGAGCGTTCGCTGTTGGTAACACCATCAAGTCAGCAAAAAGTTGGGAAACTATGAGGAGGACGTGGAGAGGAAGAAACTTCTCACAATGGCAAAATGTTTATGGTTGTCAGCCAACATCTCATTAGATTTTTGTGTCCGTCAGCTTGTTTTGGAATTTTTCTGCCCCCTTGTGGACAAAAATCTATCGCCGCAGCTTTAAAGTTTCAGCCTGGCTTCTGCAAAATCAATAAAAAAAATTCTAGTGATTCAAAGACCACCAAAACACAGTCAGGATGACCTACCTGATCAGGACACACTGGTTCTGCAGCCTCTTCCACAGTGAGCGGTAGCACTCGTTGGCGACGGCGAAGATGTGTGGGGAGATTTCACCAAGGTGGTGTCGGCTGTACAGCTCCACGGCCGGCTGGTCGTACAGGCCGGGGAGAGGCTGGTAAGGGTTCACCGCCGCCAGGATGGAGCCGATGTACGTCTGAGGATCAGGAGAGACGATGCAATGTGTTAGAAATGTAAACATGAAGGAAAATATACAGTATGAAAGAGCAGAGATATCATGACAATCTCAATACGTGAAATCCTGACAAGGAAGTACATTATATATAATACCAATGCTTCAGTGTTATCAATGACACTTTATTGTTCCCTGTGAGGAAATGTGGTCTTATAACTCATTACATCCTCTTGGTGCTTTAAAGCCCAAAGAAAAAAAACCTGTTGGGATATTATTTAAATTTTTAATAGTGTGTTTAAATACCACAACATTTAAAATGTTGGCCTGTTATTTTATTTCACTATATTTACCGTTCGGGCAGCTTGAAAGCTAATTAGTGTTGTCATCACATCTTTCTGAAAACCAACACACAACGTTACTGTAAGTTAAGAAGTGTTGACACCAAAACACTTCAGAGACGAGTACAAACAGTGCTGAGAAAATACTAATGATGGACTACAACGTAAGTGTTTTGGTGAATCCCACCTTTAAATGAAAGAAGAAATACATTTTCATACCTTGCAGCTAGCTTATTAGTGCAGTTTGAAGCTTTTTAGCCTTGTTAGCATGCCTTTCTGAAACCAACATGTACAGCAAGTAAACAAACTAACAAACACCTTTCAGAAACAGGTGAGAGTACGATTCACAGACTACATTTAAATGTTGCGGTACTGCTTGAAATCATACATCTAAATGAACAGAAAACACTTCTGTTCTGAAGAAGTAAAGAACAGGTTCATAAAATACACAGGGCTATAGTGTCTGGAGAGGGAATAATCCTCAGAATCCAGCGCCAACAGTTGCAGATCATCAATTTCTGAAAACCCCTCTGATGACAAGTGTAATAACTCATCTCTGAACCTATACGTCATTACTTGTAATTTAATAAGCGGTGATCAGAGCAAAACATCTCTGCTGTCTTGTCATTGCTCAGGTGGAAGCACAGACGAGCCAAAGGGCGACACATAATCCAATTTTTCGGACAAAAGCACAGAGTAATAAAACCCCATTAAGCTCCATGGAAGGTGAACGACAGCAAACATAACAAGCAGCCGAACACGTGACCTCGGTAACACATGAAATCTCCTTCACCAGGTCTACTCAGCCCGTCAAGGAAAGCTCAGCTACACAACTTTCAACACATTTAACCTTTTGTTTTTCTTCTCACCACCCTCCCCCCGAACTGCAGATTTTCCAAACCAGCTTCATATTTCAAAGTTCAAAGCAAAACCAACCAAACTCCTGAAATAGAAGCTTGTGAATCCAGAATACGTCTTGGCAGCAGCTTCAGTGCTGCGGTGGTGACTAATGGATAAATAGGCAGGCTTGGAAAAAGGCAGCACATCAGCATGTATCTGTGAGAAAACAACTGGATATTTCTGCCACAGTTGTAAAAGGTCGTAAAGGTTACAGCAGCATCATCTGGGTTCTCAGAGCAGAAAAACAAGGTGGTGCTGTCATAAATGCTCTTCGTCATCGTCAGAAATGAAGGTTTGAGCAGTCGCAAAGGTTAGAGAAGCATTAAGCTGTTTTTTTAACATCCACTTGAGCAAAAAACTGTGATGCTGTCCAAACCGGTAAATGCTTAGAGGTGCAGTAAACAGGCTGAGAGTCCTTTTCCGTCTCTCAGACATGGTTACATTCCAAGAAAACAAATCTTTCTCAAATTGGTTGTTCCATTAAAATAAAAAAAACATAGTAAGAGTAGAGGTGATCCACAGCTTGGAAAATGTTACTAATGATTATTTACAATTTTGGTTTTAACCCTAACCTAACAAGCACCCTGTTTTTTGTGTACAAACCCCAAAATGATTAGCCTGGGAACCAGACAAATCTGCCAGCTCGTGCTTTATTTGCTCTGGCAGATGCGTCTGGTTCCCCTCCCATTCAGACAGATTTCCAGTTGACCAATCACAACTGTTTATCTAATATGGGGTGTGTTTGATATGATGACTGTACAGAGGAGCACTGGTGAGGCATTTTAAACAACCAAGATGGCTGCCGCTGATGTAGAACGTTCTGCTGTCGCGTCAGTCTTAAACAAACTGGACGGTATATTTTCTCTAAAAGAAGAACAAACAGCTGCATTTAAAGCTTCTGTTGTAAGAAAGACGTGTTTGCTGAACTTCTGACAGGATTCACTCAGCTCTACATCACGTTTCGTTGCTCTGATTGGTTGTAGGTCTATCCAACTGCGTCCAGAGGCATTTTGGTCTGCGCCCTTTTGATAATGGCCCTTGGAAACCAAAAATAAACTAAGTGGTTTGATGTGAGGCTACAAGATGATAAGTCCAAACTAAAATGGTTACGGTTCTTGAACCCTTTGGATTACAGCCGTGACATTACAGTCTCCTCTGAAAGGTAACACTTTGGAGTTTACTTTAAAAAAGTACGAACTGGCAACACGTCTACACAAACGCTGAGTGTTCGGTCAGTCGTTTTTCTGATGATTGATTAATTGACTGAAAGCGTCACATAAGTGTAAAGCAAGAGTTGCAGGTCCGTGACTTCCCACAGTGTTCCTGTCACTTTACAAAGACCATCGTGCTCATCCTGTGTAACTGACTGACCACTTGCTCCAAGAAAACTGCAAGGAAACAACCACAGTTTTCAGCTGCTCCACTGCTCATGTTTCTTTCTAGAAAAGCTGCAAAAAACAACAAAAGATTCCCGGTTATTTGCAACTTAAAAGGTAAAGTCATTATAAATTTCACCCTCATTTCTCACTGGAGTCTTCATGCTCATCCTCATCACTTTAAATACAGACAAAGAAGACGTCTTTTGATCACAGTTTTCTAAAGATGAGAACATTTTTGTCTGTGCGTCTTGGAGTGAAAGTGAAAATCTCATTACAGCAGCGCACAGTGTTCCCATAACCACACATTACGCTGCGAGTGGCTGTGGCCTGGAGGAGGAGATGAAATGCATTAAGAAGAAAGAGACAGAGGAAGCAGGACATTTTGGTCTGCAGAGCATCTCCGTCTCCCCTCTGCAGCCACATGGCGTGACTCTCTCTTATCCTGTTCATCTCCACTGGGCCTCACTCATCATAAAAACACAAGACGACATCTGAAAGCAAACAGGGCTGTCAGTCTTTCAGTCACAGTATAATCTGAATTTCAGCGTCTTGTTTTAGGTGTATTTCATACTTTCATTCATGTTCCTGTTCATTCTGCTTGTTTTACTGAAGCCAGATATTTTCTTTGCATCTGTAGCCATTTACTATTGTTTTATTACCTGTTATACAGTTAGTAAAAGTGCTGTTCAAGTTTATTATATTAGAGTGGAGCTTCAAAGTGTTAGACTCTTGCTAAAACAAGCAGATAAATTAAAAACAGAAGACTCCTTTTCTTTATTATAGAGGTCAATCAGAAAAGGTTTCCAAATACTGTTTAGTTTGGATTTAATAGGAAGAAGAAAAAAAACCAAATGGCTCTTAACATAGTCTGAGGTGAAACCATGCTCAGTGCTTTGAAGTGGAGGACTCAAATTACAGCCATAATAACGATAATTAGGTTAATGGGCATGCCGACGTATAGGGCCTGGAAAGAATACCAACAATAAAACCACCCTGGCAATGCAAGGTTTCAGTGAAAACCTAAGATGAATGGAAATAAAGGGAATTAAAGGGTTTTTCTCAGGAATGAAGAAAATGACTTAGGCCGAATTCACATAGAATCAGGCGCTGCAGCGAAAACGCAGATTTTCCCATTCATTTGAACCGGGGTACTGCGTTCAGGCTGCGGCGGTGGGGGCTGCAGGGGGTGCCACAAAAAAACACAGCGGCCTGCAGCGAAAAAGTTGAAACAGATTCAACTTTTGGAGAAACGCAACCCGACATCACGCTGCGGCAGCCAATCCCGCCGGCGATCAGACCGGCAGACCGGCAGTAGTAGTATTAGTGGCGCAGTAGCATTAAGTACTACTAATGGTACTCAAACAGGAGGAAATCTAGTGGGCACTATTTTCAGCTGCGGATTTATACACAATCTAGAATGTGTGGTAAGTGATATCCCATTAGTTTACATGTCTGAAGTACCCCTCCCTGTGTTACATCCTGGATAAACACCCTGTATAAACAAAAAAATACATCAAATAACAGAAGCAGTGCACTCCTTAAACGCTGCTTCACAATGGCTCTAAAAGGTAAGACAGAAAAAGTAAAGTTTTGCTGATCAGAGGAGGTCTGCGGCGTTACGATCAACTGGACTCCCCTCCGGTACGAACGTCTTTACCACCTGCCCCGTGCTGCTCAATAAACCCCTTACACTAATCCGCCCTCGCCATTCAAACGGCCCACTGACTGACTGACCTACATTCAGCCTGGATGCAAATACATTTGAATGGCAGTTGAGGTGACAGTATTTACATGACAAATACTGGCTGCGGACTATCCTGCCTGCGCAAATCAGCCTGGAATACAGTGGATCATAAATCACCACGTGTGTTATCTCTCAGACAGAGCCGAGTGTAAACGCAGCGAGGCAGCGCTCTGCTCAGGTGAAGGAGTCAGCCGGCAGAGTAAACACTGACCTCTGGCTCTGAGGCTCTCCTGCATCTCTCAGCTCGTCGTGTAAATGTCTTTGCAGATGTAGTGTCATGTAATGTTTATAGTATCTGAGGAAAGTCGACTGAGAAACACCCTGCAACAGCTGTAAGGGCCACTTCTGCATCCATGTCATACTTTTAAAAGGTTTCAGTTGTACGATTTGCCATGCGTTGTACCTGGGTTCGTTTTACAATAGGGTTTTGTTGAAACCAAAAAGAGTCCTATTGATGCATGTATTGGTAATTAAGTAACCCCAGATGTCCACCAGATGTGGCTCCATCCATAAGAAGCGTTTTAGAAGAAAAGCAAGATTTCTGTTCTTCAGCAGACTCGTGTCTAATAATGTTCAGAGATGTTTAACCAACATTTTAAATGTGTTGAGTTCACAGAGTGAGACGGTTGAGTGTTGCTAAGAGTAAAAAAAAA